>CM067369.1:226560765-226635297 GCA_034401795.1 Chaetoderma sp. LZ-2023a
TGCAATGTTGATAGAACAAATATGACGCGCATTGACCGTGCATTCATTAATAGATTGTATTTCTACATGCATGGTACACCTTCGCATAATATTAGATCAATCAATAGTTGCTTGGGATTGGAAAAATCGATTTAAAAAACTTGAAAATATGAAAATATGAAATTACGATAAGTTATCTCGTACACATCGTGTAACCTTGTATGTGTGGGTAATTCAAATGACGCTACCGAAATGGATGGACCTGATCTGTCACTCACGTACATGGCGTTATAATTAAAAACATTACGTATTTGCTGACGTCACAATCAACATGACGAACCTCTGACACGAAGATGGCCGACTTGCCAAAAAGTTTACAAATTGTATGTCGTTGATGAATTAAAAATGTAATAGACATGTTGACTGTTTTCTAAACTGGCAGCAACAGCCCCGAGACAAATTAATTTCCAACAGCTCGCCTGTCTAGATACATTGAGCAATATCCCCCAAGAAATTCGTTTCCAAAATTAGCAAGAGAATGTGTATTAAAGATATATAGTTCGTATACATTTTCGATCTTCGCACCGTTATTTTGATACACGTATGCGGCACATTGTAGTGTATGGACTCATGCCCAGATATTGATATCCAGGTTTTCCTCACAAACTGCATCAACGCGTATGCTCCAACAGCTAAAATAATTATGCAGAGTAAGACGGATCAGCATCAGAACATCTAGATATATTTATTTCATTGAAGAGCAATGCGATTACGCTCAACGCAAAATCCTTATTTTTTGTCCGATATATGCATCAGCTGTTGACACTGATAACGGTATAAACTGCAATCCGTCAGTAAATCATTATGCATTTGTGGTGAACCTCCGGGAAAAGAAAATCTATCGACCCCAATAGCTCCGAGGCATTCCTCGCGGTAATTCCAGCTTATAACGCATTACCGATGACGTACTGAGAGGATGGACAATGAATACGCAATAACAAGAAGTGTCCCCATCCCACCACCTATTCAGAGGTAAACCTGCTCCAGGGCGCGGATATAATACTTGCAGCTAGATCTATCGATCTTCAGAAGCATTTGTTATCAATTTAGTACTGATCTGGAGAAATTTGATCATTTATTGAAAAGATTTGTAGTGAGTCAGTTATGGCGTGTGCATTTTGCTACACTCTCCATACTGTAACCACACGTTTTACTTAAGCCTTTAACCCCTGAATTTGTTCCAAAGAAATACATTTTCTCATAAAATATCCATTTGCAGATCAAGAGAAGACTATTTTTGAAAATGTACCACTTGAATGACTGGCTCGGTTTTCGAGCCAGTAACTCTAGTGGTAAATTTTCAAAAATAACCTCTTTGTCTACAAATGGACGTTTCTCAAGACCTCTGCAGAAGCCGATGTTGGCTAATATGAGTGTTAAAGGGTTAATACCTAAGAGCGTATAGACGTGTGGGTTATTATGTTACATCGATGTGACGCAATGTGACGCAATAAATGGGTCACTCACGCTACATTTCCTGTCAATAAAATGTCCGTCGTGTTCTTACTTATCTACGCCACCACCATCGAGTCAGTTGATGATATAATAAATTGTTGATGTAGAAATCGCTGGACCGTGACATAATGTGTCTGACTTACGAGAAATTACAGTTACGCGAGAAGTTCCGGTTACGTGTTGCATGTCACACCATTTTGTCGAGAAGACTGGCTGTCAGCTGCAAAATAGGAAGTGATTATTTCCAGTGCTTTGTACTGCCTAAATGCCTAGCAAACGTATCTACCTTCCTGATTGCATCTATACGTACTGGCTGTAGCACTAGTCATTTCTACGAATAGCAAATGTAGGGCGGGTTGCCTCTACAATAAGTGATGTGTGATTTATATTATCTGAGAAAATTGTCAGACTATTTCTTTCTTTCCTCTCCTACCAACAGCACATTAATTAGTAATAAGCTTGGAGCTATGTTAGGTCAATCAATCAATGACTAATTTAGACATTTTTAAAAATAGTTTAATATTACTCTAATTTACCCCTGGTCGTACATTGTTCCCTTGTGCGTGCATGGGCCCTGTGTAAACGCAGCTTAGCGCCTGTGACACTGCATTATTTATGGAGCGCATTCAGACACTGCTTTGTTTCACAATATTAACTATGCATGCACACATATCTTGCGCATTGCTAAGGTATCTACAGTCGCCAATACAACGGCCCTTCCAGTTTTAGCTATGCCCCGCCCATCAGTAGTTAAGCTCCACCCACGCTTCGCCCGTGTTGGGACCGATCGATCGCCGAACTATTAATATCCAGAAAACTATACAGGTAAGCTTTTAAGTACTTTAAGAAACTAATTTGACTGGGTGCTGTTGCTGCCTATGGCATTTAAATACGTGAAACAATGTTCAGTGGTCAAAATTAATGATCAATTAAGTCAGTAGAGGCAAGGAGAAAGAACACTGGCAGGCCTGCATGCATTAGCTGCTTAAAGAAATGTGCTTCGCGCTTGGCGTGATATAATCTATCGGCTAAATTGATTTGTTGAGCAAGCAGCAGCAGAGAATTCCAGAAATGAAAATAATCGCGCTTTTCACGGGAAGTTAATAATATTGTAATTTGGCGGGAAATTGTAAATCCACGCTGCAGTTACGCGTAGATTTGCCTATGGCAGATGCGATTGCCCACCATGTCTTGCGAAAAACAAATAGCCATCGATCCAGTTCCCTATTTATGCCCATTTCGATATATCAATCTCAGCCACCACTTCACCCCAATCTAGCGATTCATCCGTGTTTCCCCTCCAACGCCCTGAGGAAGCGCTGCCAAGCTTTAGCCGCCGCTCTCCGCCACTATCTGCCATGCCGCCAACAGATTACCTGTCAAAGAAAAAACTAATAGCCTCACCGAATTTGTTTTCAGCTATTTGCTTGATCGTCTATAAGCGCAATACATACTAAATCCGGGTCTATTATTTCCAGCTTAAAGTCGAAAAAGATTAATCACGACCGCGCGTCAATGTCTCCCATGTTGCTTCCCGTCCTCAAAGCTTGCAATTCAAATTCAACTAATAGCAGCTTTATTGTGTTCCGTCTTACCCAGCAACCTATCAGCCAATTTGAACGGTATGCGATTTATCTTGCTTAGAATATTCGCGTAAGCGTAATGCATCCTAACAATGTGTGTAACGGTATACTGTCTACAATAATCTATCTACATCTCACCGCCAAATGTGTTGTGTCTGCCATCAGGAATTAATAACATGACACCATTTAAATTTCATCATACTATTACATTGGAGAAATACCTATTCATGCATTGTGTCCACTTTCTTTGTCCAGCTCTCATGAGTGCCGAGTCTCATATTCATTATGGAATGGCTGCTCGGCTTTCAACAACGTCGACTTTTGACCATGGCGTATCAATGTATAGATATTTGATTACAGCTGATGAGAGCACACGCTAGCATTTCTTAACCACCTGAACACGGACTCCCATAATCCCAATCAGAAGGAATTGGCACTGTCGACAATGGACCTTTCCATTCGTAGCTATGCCACGCTTACCTCTAACTAAACTCCACACACGCTATGCCCGTTTTTTTTGGATTAATCGACCGCTGCACTCTTTGAATTTTAATTTCCAGAAAACTATTCAGGTTAGCTGTTGAATATTTTGAAGCTAATTTGACTGGGTGCTCTTGCTGCCTATGGCAGCAACATCGCCCAGTCAATTTAGTTTAAAAAAATTCAACATAATGCATATTAAACAGTAAAGGCATACACTTCGTGCAACGTGTCAGACCTTTAAGAGTTTAAGACAGAGCATTCATGCTGTAATTGATTATGACGCAATCATACACGCCATGTAGTTGATTATGACGTCATATGATGGATGGACAAACTAGAAAGGTCCAAGCGATGAATAGCTTTCAGAATATGACCTGAGTAAAGAGTTTTCCGGTTCTAGTATATTTCCTAGCCTTTGTCGCGCTGACATGCAATGCCTAATTGCAGTAGTAAAACCATGCATGATTTCCAAAGTGCTGAGCATCTCTCATATGGATTGGAATTCAAATGTTGCTGCCAAACGTATGTTGGGTTACCATTAGTATTATTACACCATTATCATGACAGCTACATCCTCATTGGAAATGTGTGTCTCGCATCGTGTATCCAGTAACACGGGGCATAGATAGTAAATCGTGTAAAAATGAATGTGGTAAGAATTTAATGTGTTTAGTTTGGAGGTCAGACTGGCAGAATTAAAAATACTGCATTTTTTTCAAGGACAATTCCACAGACTGATATCATTTAGTTTCTCTCTGACTTTTCGCAATGTTTGCCAGACACGATTCTGTACTAGTACAACTCCTCTCGATATTTTAGTGGAGAAATGTCGACATATTTTGTTGACATATTTTGTCCCAGGTCCCAGGTTTACAACGCAAACACTTTAGTATTATGTAATATAAATTGACATTTGACACTTTCCTAGTTTTCTAGTTTTAACAAGATGCCCATGCTCCTATCCACCATCCCCCCCCCCCCACTCCCACACACATCGCCCTACCCAACACATTCAGAGCGTATTAAGCTTGTTGGCATAAGTAGTACGAATTGTATATGTATTTGCCATTTTAAAACATTTTGTTGAACATTTTGAAACTAATTTGATTGGACGCTGTTGCTGCCATAGGAAGCGGCAGCGCCCAGTCATATTTGTTTCAAAATCAATAATGACAAAAAGAAAAACAAGATTAAACACCACCACGACCACCACCACCACCACCATCACCACCAACAACAACAGCAACAATAGCAACAAGCATTCTGTAAGTATTGCTTTGCAATACATGTCCCCTAACTGGTGATATAATCTTTAGAGATTGACAGTCAAACATTTTATTAAAAATTGTCAAAAGCAGCTGAAGGTCGAATATGATCTGTACCTTCTCATAACATAGCAATAAACCAAGTCTCAGTTATATATGGTGAAGGAGAAGAACAAGGTCTTGAAAGCTGACATGTTTGTATTTCATAAGTCGAAAGGGGACATGACTCCATCAAAAAATGACGCAAACGGCTGAAACCCGAACTTGGTCTGTAATTTCTCATAATAAAGTAATGTAACAATTCTCAGTTGAATATCTTGAAAGACTGCGAGAAAAAGGGCGGAAAACTAATATTTTTCGTATTTCATAGGTCGAAAGGGGGCATAACTTCATCAAAGATTTACGCATATGCCTGAAACTCAAACTTGGTCTGTAACTTCTCATAACAAAGCAATGTAGCAATTCTCAGTATAATATCTTGAGACTGCGAAAAAAGTGCGGAAACTAATATTTTTCATATTGCATGTCGAAAGGCGGCATAACTCCATGACAAATTGACGAAAATGTCTGAAACTGGGAACTTGCTCTGTAACGCCTTACAGTAAAGCGATGCACCAATTTTCGCTTAAATATCTTGAAGGAGTGCGAAAAAAAGTGCGGAAAGCTGATATTTTTCGTGTTTCTTAAGACGAAAGGGGGCATAACTGAAATTCCAACTTGGTCTGTAACTTCTCATAACAAAGCAATGTAGCAGTTCTCAGTATAATATCTTGAGACTGCGAAAAAAGTGCGGAAATTAATATATTTTGTATTTCATAAGTCGAAAGGGGGCATAACTCCATGACAAATTGACGAAAATGTCTGAAACTCGATCTTGCTCTGTAACCCCTTATAGTGAAGCGATATGCTGATTTTTCCTTAAATATCTTGAAGGAGTGCGAAAAAGTGCGGAAAGCTGATATTTTTCGTATTTCTTAACTTGAAAGGGGGCATAACTCCATCAACAATTGACGCATACCCCTGAAACTCGAACTTGGTCTGTAACTGCTCATAACAAAGCAATAACCCAATTCTCAGTTGGATATCTTGAAGGACTGCGAAAAAAAGTGCGGAAAACCAACTGCGACAAGCGGACGGACGGACGGACGGACAGACGGAGTGCAAACCTATATTCCCCCCCCCCCCCGGTTTTACCGGTAGGGGACTAATAACAACAGCAACAACAATACCAACAACAGCTACAACACCAACACCGATCGCACCACCAACACCACCACCACCAACAACAACAGCAACAACATCATCATCAACAACAACAACAAGAACAACAACAACAACTGCTACTACTACTACTACTACTACTACTACTACTACTACTACTACTACTACTACTACTAATGACAATTATAACAATAATAATAATAATAATAATAATAATAATAATAATAATAATAATAATAATAATACGCATGTCAACCATGACGACGACGATATATTATGTAAATCCTCTGTCCGGGATGCGTATCGTCAGCCGCAGCATCTGTATAGTGCTGTCTTATTCCAATTCTCTATTTGATTAATATGTATCTGCCGAGATATAATCTTGTCCAGTAACCTTTCCTCTTTCGCACATTCCATTGAAAAAACATTGCCAGATTGTATGCCATGCACGGTGTAATCGAGTTATTCGACAGACCTTGGAGCGCCTGAATGCATTGGCATCAATTGCATGCCGATATTACCGGATTTTAGATGCCATCTATATTCAGTTAAAATGGACCTTTCCAGTTTTAGCGATATCTCGACCATCCCTAGTTAAGCTTCACTCACGCGTCGTCCGTGTTCGGATAGATCGATCCCCGAACGCACTGGCCATCAATTTCCAGAAAACTATGCCGGTAAACTGTTGAATATGTTGAACCAATATGACAGCAACAGCGACCAGTCAACTTAGTTTCAAAATATTCAACATAATGTGTATTAAATAGTAAAGACAGACAATTCGTACAACAACGCTTAGTCCGTCTTCAATTATGAGTTCCGACGTATTTATCTAGCATTGCTTATGACGTTGTCCCACACGGCACGTAGCTGATTATGACGCCATATGATGGATAGTTAAAATGAAAGATCCATTGGTGGATTGTGTTAAGAGACAGACACCTTGCTGTAGATTATAGCATTTCTTTTACTTATCCATGCTTTAAAAAGATGGTTAAGCATCATGCGCTTCGAATAGCCAGTACGATATAGTATGGCATGATTTATAATTACAGCAGACAGAAAGAATGTGGACTTATAGTATATAACGACAACAGAACGCACAAAAGGACCAGTTTACGGAATCGTACATCTCTGAAAATGTCAAAGCATGACACATGAGCACATACGTTATGCGTAGGACAGTGCGTTCGTTCTTAATATACGAAGTAGGTAGACTTGTTAAAATAATGCTGAAACTTAGGGGTAACCTAGACAATAATGTTTATTATTTTATGCGTACCAGCACGTTAAAACTACAAAATAATTAACAATTTTAAACCAGAAACATTTCATGTTGATTTTCGAGACAAGTTAATACATTTGCGTTGCTAAGTTATGTATACCCTGTGTTGAACATTCATTTGCTCATATTTAACCATACTGTACGATAATAATCACATGTTCTAACTTTGCATTTGGAAACGCAAATCGTAATACAATCCTGCTTACACAATTAGGCAATCTGCTACCCATCTTGAACAGGTACCAACATGCAATTATCAACACGTAAATATATATATTAACAATTACATATACTACAGCATAATCAACTTTTGGCATTCCTTAAGTTCGAAGGCCAGAACAGCCTCACTGCTGTAATACATCTATCAGTAACGCTAGTAGATTCCAAAGAAAGCATTTTCACACTGTTGCAAGCAATAGTTCATAAAGTCGTCCATCAGAGAAGACGATACTCAAATGGCTGACACTGATTTAACCATGACCAGATTCCTACGGTCAGTCCGTATTGTATTTATCTACTAATTAAAAATAGCATAGTTTAATTCATTCTAGCGTCGATTACCAGCTGCCAACTTGGGCTATTAGATCCATTTAATACATTCATTCAAGAAATCTGTCCTATCGTATTACACGTCTCACTTTCCTCCTGTCTGATATCCTACTTTACTATCCAAGAAGTATGACTTCCTTTCAGAACCGCGGATTTAACATCTTAAATAAGCTCGCCGGTTATTCGGTGTGTTGTGTCTGTACTTACAGCATACTTGGGTGTGGCTTCATATTTTGTCAATTAATTAATATGTTAGTTATTGGGTAACCATCCATACCGACATCTGTGTGTTTTCCTGATGTAATAAATGGGCGGTAGATTGCTAAACTCATGCTAAAGATGACTAATATTACCCCTCAATTTCTCTTTCTGAATGTTGCTGCCGGCCAATGCAATATAAACATTCATCATCACATCCAGTACCAGAATACTGGCCTTCCTTTATCTGATTACGCCATCATAGTTCGTTCTTTCATTCGTGCAGGGGTACATCTGGATATGTAGGTGTAACCATAGCTTCTTAAACCGACGGAGAGCGGTGAGAGAAGTAGATTATGTGGTGAACGGATGCAAATGGGCTTAGTGAAGCAACAGATGACTAATCAAATCTTGATTGCTGATCCGCCCGATATTTGAGTGCATGAGTATGAAATGTGGCATTGGGTATTTTGGTGGGTAGACCCCTATCTGTCTTTTACAGGATAGCAAACAGACAAGCTTGCTTGACCACGCTAGACTGGCTAGCTTTTGGACTCGTATTCCGGACAATTACGAATAGTGAATGGTACATTTCAGGATCAATGCTTCTTATTGTCACCGGACAATCTTCGACCTCTGCCTCTCTTGGATTTCTCATGCCGATCTAATGACCTATTCCGGTCGATAAATGACTCCTGTGATGGGCATTCAAGATCGCTGCATATTATACTTCAACTGCCTTACATGAGCTCACGCGAATTAAAGAACTGAATGCGGAGTCATTGTACTCAAAGTGAGGGGTGGTGGGTAGTGATGCTGGGGTTGAGATATGGGGTGGGGTGGTGGTGAGGTGTGGTCGGGGTGGGTGGTGGGGCAGGTCGTGTGGTTGATCCATTTGGTTTGCCTTCTACGGTCAGGTGATTAAATCAATTGCTGTTAAGGAGGGCGTTTTATACTGTCTGCTATGATGGAGTGTGTATTTCATTCAAACCAGCGCTGGAGTTATAGGAGATTTATCCGAGAAACGTTTGACTAACCTTGCGTCATATTAAAATGGCACTGTTGAAACTATGCTGTCCAAAAGATGATTGGCAATGCAGGCCATATAGACTGTAGAGAATCGGCGTATCTCATTTACAGTTCAGATTTGGATGCTGCATACACATAATAAGTAAATAAATAGAAAATAATCAATCAAGCTAGCAAGCAAGCAAGCAACACGTACTACTATGGCAAAGGTCAAAGTAATACAGTTAATCGACCAATCAAACAAAGTGTGTGTGTGCGCGCGCGCGCGTGTGTGTGTGTGTGTGTGTGTGTGGGCGGGCGAGTGTGCTGGCGGATGGACGGACAGACGATCGGACGAAATGAGTGACGGCTGGACGGACGATTGAATGAACGAATGTATGAACAAATGTATGAAGGAATGTGTGAACGAATGTATTAATAGACGAACGAACGAACGAAGGAACGTACGAGCGGGTGGGCGGTTGTGCGGGCGGAATGAACGAATGCACGCGCACACGCACGCACGAATGCATGGACGAACGAACGGAGGAACGAATGAACAAATGGGTATACAAACAATCACATATATATGGGCATAAACAATCACGCAAGCAAATAAACAACTAGTGTTATTGCCCATTGTGATGAACGTGTGTGTTTTATGTCCGATAACTTAAAATAGTTCTCCTATGTTGTTTACACTGTGATATCAGCCATCGCTCAGATGTCGTTCACATCAATCTCCCGGGTAGAGTGGAATGGCTGACCCAGACAGTATAAGGTATTGATGGTGATTCGCTCTGTCCACGATGAGGCCGATATTCAAGCAGCCCGTTTAGCTGAATTGCAGATTAATGGGGTGTATTAATCGAACGATTGTCCACCTCGTCGACGGCGTCGTTGAACGGTAGCTTCCTCCGGCCATGCTTTCCAATTTAGCGAGAGGAGACGATGATGGTGATGTCCGGAGAAGTGAAATTGTTTATAAAGTGCTGCTTGCTGATTATGCTCTTTAGCGATCTATGTACGCTCTGGCGAATTGTGTCGCTGCCCTCACGTGTATGGGTGCACATTCAAAGTAAGAACAATTTAGCGTTGCACACACGCTGTCGAAATTCTCATTACCCATTGAATAAGGCAATGCATATTCATGGGTGATTATCTACATTTATGTCATCACTGGCACGAAATATTAAGTCAAGGAAACCCGTGTCCGCAATCGATAACACAAAATAAGTCTACATTCTACTGGCAGAATAATGCCTGTGTTGACACCTGAATGACGATATAGTCTGTTAGTCGATGGTGGATTGCTTGACGTCTTCCGTGTAGCAATAGTCTGTTCTGAATTCATTCTACATCTTTCTCTACAAAGTAAATAGGATATCGAATGTTGATCATTACTATGGGCTAAGGATTAAGGATTAATACTGTTGACGATCACGTGCAACCCGTGCACGGCTAACACTGAGGAATGTATGGCGTGTGAATTCGCTGCCTGTCTCTGAGAGTGATCAATATAATGATCACTTACCAAGATAATGACGGTGTTGCTGCTTAAATCATCTTCATAATCGGAATCATGTCAGGTCGGGCAGGAATTTCTACAAGTCATGGTCAAAACTATGAATCCCCCAACGATGATGCAGTAATGGCACTACATAGCGCGGTATGGGCCTACCAGCTGTGCACCAATCAAAAATGCTGTAACATGATTTCACACGAATTCACCAGACTGATATAGTTAGCGACTGCCAATTAGTGAGGAAGAAGTGACCTAGATGGTCACGAAAGCTACCCTAAAATAATTTAACATGCCGGTGCCGCAAGTAAATTCATCTAGCGAGTGCTAAATAAAATAAATAAATCATGCATCAACGAATTGGTGGCATTGTGTATATGTTGTCTAGTCGATTAAACATTCAGCTTTATTTGATTTTTTATATGTCAAAATGCTTTATATAACAACTGAAATGTCCGGGAACCAGGAGCAGCTAGATGCATTTGCCTGGTTGGAATGATGTACCGGATGTTTGCAAATACTGACACCATTACATTACAGATCATAAACAAGTTAACATATTTCCAAAGAAACTCAGAATCATGTTAGTTAATAAGAAATGTTAAGTTCAATATTGTGAACATAACTGTGTTTGAAGACTTTCAATTCAATAGTGTTCAAAACAGTCAATAGTCTGTTTTACTTTATTTTGTACTCGATGTGGCAGACAGTGCGTGAAGTGTAGTTATCGTGCTACGCCACCCACGCCCTCCCCCCCACCCCATCGCCACCCCACCCACCCCACCCAGCCGATCTCTTGCTAACACATACACATCGTCAACATCGTGTACGGTATTGTTAGTGGAAAATCACTATGTATATTGAAAATCCTTTTATTGATGTATGATTTCTTTTAGAAATAACGATTTTAAACAACATTACCATTCTATTTATAATAACATCGGCTTGCGTCCAAATGAGACACGAATAATACGCATACTCTGTCAGTTTGAAAGGGAAAAGAACTGCAATCGTGGTCAACAATGCAGATAACCTAATAGAATAACTTTTGCAAATACACTATAATGTTACATATTTAGTGGGTGGTGGTCAGATAGTATTTACACAAATCGCTGCGTGTTTATAAGAGCCATTTTACGCAAAGCATGCCTGATATATACGGTATGTTTATTCTCCATATCTCACATTGATTGCAGAAACATGTTTAGGAAGTGGAATTCTTCTCCAGGTATGAAGGGTTTGTTAGAATAGTGCTCATTTCTGAGTGCTGAAAGGTGTATGCAAATAATGGTTGCATAATCCGATAAGACGTTATCAGCTGCCATGTCAATACAAGAGACGCATAGTGCGCTGATTTAAACGAGATTCCAGCTGCTTTAAAACGAGTCGCAATATTTCTATGAACCTCTTATATCTCCGGGCTCTCGAGATACAACGGAGGATCAAACGCATGCCATTATTATGGTTTTACGATTTTCTATTCAGAACATTGAATGAAGTTGCTTTTTGAGTGAGATCAAGAAACGGAAACAGCCAACGGCAATACCATGTGCGACATGAGGAGCAACTAAAGCTAGGGTAACACAGGCCCGTAATATTCGCGATTTCATCCTTGCGTTTACATAATGGTTGATTGGTGTTGGCGGTAATAACTGTTTTATCTTCATCTATCAAGTAAAAACACATCTCGAACTAAATAATTACAAATGACAGCATGAAGGAAGTGTAGAGTGCGCAATAATGTTATGCATGGGAGAGGTGTGTATGGCGGGATAGATCGGGATGGTGCAGTGGCGGAAAGCGAACACTGAACAGTTACCATTAGTTAATTGAGCGTAAATGTTTGCCAAGAAGAGCATACATCAAATGTAGAAAAGATGAAAGACTAATTGTTTTCGCGCGTCACACGAATCGCGAGGTTTGAGAGATATGATTGTAACAGCTGTAAATGATACACTGCAACTTGTTTAAAGGTGCATATTCACACCAGAACGCTTGAAAATAAAATGGTAAAAATTGTATTCTTTTATAGGCTTAAATTATATATATATATATATGTAATGAAGCTAAATAAACGTTAACATATGATGATTTCATTCTATATAAATTAGTATAATTTTTTAAGTTGCGAAATTGAAATATAGGCACGAGCCTCTATTTCAATTTCGCAACTTAAAAACGTATGTTAATTTATATGGAATGAAATCATATATTAAGATTTATTTCGTTTCATTACATATATACACATAATTTAAGCCTATAAAAGAATACAATTTAAACGATTTTATTTTCAGTAATTTTGCTGTGAATATGCACACGCTTTATGATTGATGCTACTGTAGCAACAACACTGAGAATGGTCTCTCGTGTGTCTTCAGAAACATATCCCCAGTCAGCATATTGCCCAATAATAGACGTTTCCACTTTATCCATCAATCATATGACGTCATAATCAACTACGTGACGTGTAGAATGACATCGTAATCATTGGCGTCATTATGACGTTGTGAATGGCGTAAATAAGTACGCCACGGACGCATATTTGAAGACGGACTATGCGTTGTTGTACGCATTGTATGTCTTTACTATTTAATACATAGTCTGTTGAATATGTTGAAATTAATTTGAGTGGGCGCTGTTGCCATAGGCAGCAACAGCACCCAGCCAAATTAGTTACACATTAGTCAACATCTTACCTGTATAGTTTTCCGGAATTGATAGTTAGGACATTCTGGGATCGAGCAATCCCAACAAGGCGAGGTGTTGGCGGAGCTTAGCTAGTGATGGGCGAGGTATGGCTAAAACTGGAAAGTTCCATTAATTCTTATAAACACATAACACGTACTGCTCAGCCAGAAAACAATACTCAAAGTGGCTATAGATGAACGATTGAGACATTTATTACACGGAACACCGTCTATGAAACACGTTTCACGGGTCGCCACGTCAACGCAGGCACTTCAACATCAATTATATATATAGACTCATGAGACGCGTTGCAAGATCAGTAAATATCCAAGAAAATGCAAATTATAAATTCTGCAAATATAAAAATGCAAACACAGATAGGACAGTAGATTCGCCGTTTCTTAGAGACATTACCGTATTTGCCAATTAGTGGTCGCTTGTGATTCATCGCTAGTTCTGTATAAACATACTTATTAATACGCTGCATATTTCCTCGATGACGTGATATAATTGTCTGAGGTGTATGTCCACTCGATATGCACGTCTTTGACGAGTTTGTGGCGCTAGTACTTTGTCTGAGACAGTTGAACTGTTCTAAACATATATAAGATGATCAGAGCTTTCTCTAATTGGATTAAATGGCAAAACTGCTAAATGCTTACGCTCATACGCCCCCCCCCCCCCGACCCCAACCGCACCGCCCCCCCCCCTCCCGCATGCCGCCCCCTACCCCCACACATACACGCGCGCACACACGCGCACACCTAACAAGCAAACATGAAAAGCTACAATATCAAACAAGAACTAATGACTGGGTAGAACCTTGTGCACAACAATTAATATAGAGTAGCACTACTCCAAGACTAATATATTACAACATGAATAGTGAGTATTTCCGACCGCAATGCCTCTTTAATTAGCTCAGTCCACTCCCCAGACATTATTGACATCGAATTGTGTTATTTGTCGCCCCCTGCTCTGCTCTCTTCACAAACAGATGTCCCGCACTAACCTATAACAACATCACGTGAAACAACACAAAATACTATGGCCAAACCAATCTTCTTTGAAAGTGTCAGCGGTCTAGTTAAGTCCAGTGTGTTAAACAAACAAAGCTGTGGAAAATACGCTTCATGTGTTCCAATACACGTTAGTCGCATAAGCAGACACACTTCGAGTAGCAATGCTACATAGCGTAGATATATAAAGATGAAATATTGAGCATGATTACTGGCACAGCGCGTATGTCATGATGTGTTGTGGGTTGTGAGCTTTCGCGTGGTGTAGGAACAGGCCATCTCACGGTGCGCGGTATGTAGGTATTTAGCCTCCTGGTGTTCAACGCTCTTGGATAACGATGTTTGCAATTTGGTACTGTGCGGGGATGCATACTGCCGTGTGTAAAACGTCTATAATTTTTATGGTGAATATTACTATATGTAAAATTAAGTAGGCCTAAGTGGGACTTAGCATTATTCGAGAAATTGATCTATAGAGTGTGTTACTGAGATGAAACATTAGTTGTCGGATTATTACCTGAAAACAAGGCCTGCCGCCCGCATGCATGGATTCCCCAGCTCGCCTGCTCTATTGACCTCCCGTACTCCCCCACCCCTGCAAGCCGCCGACCTGCATGCACGTGCGCGCGCACTCACACACGTACGCGCGTACGAACGCACGCGCGCACGTATATACGTTGACTGGCTGGCTGGCGGACTGACTGGCTGGTTGGCTGGGTTGGCTGGCTTGGTCGGCTTGCTGGCTGCGGATAGCCTGGCCGACTGACCGACCGACCGCCGACCCACCGACCACCCAACCGACCGATATACCCTTCCACTGACCTACCCAACCAGCCACCTACAGAACAACACGCACCGACCTACAAATCGAGCCACCCAATGATCCACTGACTGACCCTCCAACTAACTTACTCACCGACTCATCCACCTACCGACCGTCCCAGTGACTGACCCACCGCCTAGGCCACCTACCAAGCGACCGACCCATCGAGTCACAGATTCAGACCCGATTCACGTTCTTCACATGGCCTACCTGAGAGAGGCACACACACACACACGCACGCACATGTACGCACGTACGTATAAACGCACGCACATACATACGCACGCACGCCTATTGTTTTTCCTGTATTCCCTAATAACAGAACAGTACGGCAGACGTACGAAGAAAAAAGAAAACAAGACAAAGTTAGAAAGATAAAAAGAAAGAATGAACGACAGGAAGAAAGACAGTATATTAAGCACCAAATCGGCAGTATTGTTATTATAGGAACACACCATAGCCGCAAGAGAATGAACGTGCAATCTCTCATGTCGACAGACCACAAGCAATACACTTGCAAACTACGCGGAATGCTATCAAAACACGAAGCCATCAATAAGCCAGCAGGCAGTACGTCAACTACTGGCGTTTAATGCTATGTAAATAAAGAAGCCATTAGCACTCTCAGCTATACGAGGGTGCATTACTAACACCAGGTTCGATTATATTTCGGAATATAATGGTTATTTTACTGTAATGCTCGGCTAAGAACCTAATGTTCTCTGTTTCGTTCTCTCATTCGAACACATTCCGCCTGGACAAACAATGAGTGCACGCAGTCGTATTTTGAATACATCTAACATGGATTTGTGGATATGAGTCTTTTGGGAAATATTCATTTTGTATTTTAATAATGATGGATATGCTTAAAATAGATAATAATAACATTTTATTATCAGGGTTCCCCTACTTTCACATTATTGGGCCTCACTCTTTGCGCTCGGCCATGTAGGCTACGCACTGCCGTTAAATCCTTAAATTTCGACGATAATTCACTCAGTATATATTGGTAACATTAGCCAGATCAAAAGCTATGCATCTGGTATGGAAATATATGTTGCGAATTCAGAATTATATCTTTGCATACACTGGAAGTGTGGCACCTGATGGGGGCACGTCGTTACATGTGGCCGACAGCAAGCACATTCAACCAATCGTATTATTTTAACCGGACCATCTAGAATTCCTTATTAGCGATGCCGATCGGTCTTGATTTAATGTTTCCTGTCACCACTGATGAGTTAAAGAGATATGGCCATACAGTAATGCGCATTCGCGTAGTTAAACTGCAATGCCATTTCAATACTACGTGTCTGCTGAATGACTGAACCAGTAAATGACATATTCGTATCTCAACACGTGCGCGCAGCGACATTCTACGCAAGTTCATAAAATGATAAAAACCCATATTCGTTAAGCACCAATTTATAAGGTACATCATTGCCCAACAAATCCACCGGCATCAGCTCTCTCTCTCTCTCTCTCTCTCTCTCGCGCGCGCGCTGGGTGAAGCAACAGGCCAGCGGTTCGGCGCGGTGGAAAATTGTCCAATTAAAGCAATCTATTAAACCGGCAATGCCAGATAAATGTGCTGCTTGAATATCAGTCGTAGACAGCGTGAAAAATCATATGCATCAGTACATTCTAAAATCTGAGTCGGCCATCGTTCTGTGCACAGGAAATGATGGCCCTTGGTTGCCTGATGGCTATGTGGCACAGTTTGGACCGTATACTACTGTTTAATCATATCGGTGAGGGGTGTATGTAAATAATAGTAAATGCATGAAATCTATCAACATGGCGTTAGCCGCTATTGTGTCAACAGCACATCACGGGCACAAAATACTACTTGATATATCAATTAAACATGTTATGGTCACTATCTTTCAAGATATTTTAATTTTAGAAGACTAATTTTTGTAAATTTACCACTGACGTTTCTTTTGGCGGCTTGACCATTAAAGGGATAATGGCAAAGACAGTGTTTACTTAGCCTGTTTCTATCAGCAGGCCGCGAGAATAGTATTTTTGAAGATTTACCACTAGAATGCCTAGCTTGGTTACAGGGCCAGTCATTCTAGCGGCAAACATTTAAAAATACTCTTCTCTGGGCCTTTCAAATAGCCATGGCTGAAGACCACTGCAAAATAGTGTTTGGTGAGATTGACCATTACACGTCTACGTTAACACGAGAGGGGTAACACAGTATATAATATAGCAATGCTGACTGTATCGCGACTTATGCTTATTAAATAGTTACCTTCAGTTTCTTTTATGCTAGAAATGTACGTGATTCTGTGTTTATTTTGCATGGTACGTTTATGTAATTTTTCATTGAGTATTAGAGTGCGATGTATGTACATAGTAAGCTATCAGTCGACGAAATGGGAACAGAACGAAGCACAGAAATGAATATCGTCCTATGCAGACCTATGTATCTCAAAACTGGCATGTAGGCCTGAGAGCATGGCTCTCCCATGAAAAATTGTGAAAGCTAGATGCTCCCAGAAAGTATTTCTTGTATTCTAATGGTAAAATATGCGTATAAAATGTAGTTATATTAGCCATAGGCCGATACGTAAATACAGTTCTTAATAACGTTTAGACTACAAAATAAAGACTCGCCAATTAATGCATTGTTTCTACATACACAACTTGTCAAGGAAGATAATACTCGTGTAATGCTACTTTGATTTTTTTACTGAAAGCTCATTATAAATTTGCTTACGCAATTGGCGTAACATTTAAGCCATGCTTGTAACTGCGTATGTATTACCTATACATGTGTGCGGTAAATGTGGCGGTCCTATATGTTATTAACAGCGCAAGCAACAGTCGTCGCTACCAAACTAATATTATTTGACTTTGGAAGTAAAAAAACATAAAGAAAAATCTAGCCTTTTCTTGATATGTAAATGAGGTGTGTCTGTGTGTCGAGATTGTTTCTTTAATATATATTTGCTATCGAGTCTTCAAATACGATCTGCATATAATTGAATTCGATCCTAGAACATAGGATTGGTGTCGAATCTCCACCAGCAATACAGCAAGTAATGCAATATATATATTAGTCATTCTATTGGCCTGTTAGTCAAGATGCATATTCTCTTGCATTCCAGATTCATTGTTAACACAATAAGGACTAATGGCCATTGGACTATGATGCCACGTGAGAACGTGCTATCTCCAAATACAGTCTTGCCATCTCCCAATGCAGTCTGAAAATGGTTTCTATATTTGTTTGTGTATAATGCCACGTTGTTGATTAAACGCACGACTCAACAACTGCAAGAACGCCACACATGAAGAGAATTGAAATAATGTTGGCAATAACTGAAGGGTCAATAACATTCTTCTGCAATAAAGATAATAGTCCTCTTAGGCATCGTAATGTCACGTGATTTTGGAGCATCGTAATATCGTCGCGGTGCAGATTTGAAGTTAACCCGTAAGAAGAAAAATACAGAATGAGAGTACATGTGTACCGTGATTACAATGGAAATAGATGAGTTATTATTGCAGTTGCGTGTTTCTCGTTGCCTTCTATGTAATATGAGTGGATGTGGAGCCTTGAGGACATGTATGTGCGAAACAATCCATCTTATTCTGATTATGGTGTGTAGCGTTTAATTGATGCAGTATATATCATTAATAATAACAATATATATCTGCGCAAGCAAGGTCACGGCATTCAATATACTATGGCATGGATAGCTAGATCTCGTCGTTATCTGCTGCATTTGCTGTGTTACGCTAAGAAGACAAGCACTATGCAAGTGATGGCGTCTGTCTGTCTGTCTGTCTGTCCATCCTTCCATCCATCCGTCCGCCCATCCGTCCGTCTGGCTGTCTCTCTGTCTTTGTCAGAATGTGCTTCTGAGTTCGTTCATTATTGATATGGCCTTATAGTATTGTCTTCCCATGTCAATCTCCCTGTGCATACGTATCCTGTTGCATTTCCTCAGTCCCGTAGTTATTTACTATCACTCCAACAGATGGCATTGCACTATCACAACGGATAATGGTAGCGAAAGTTACACCACTCTAATATGCGTATCCAGAAGGGCAAATAATGTATCTCCCAAATAGAGTTATAGAATAGCGTGTTTCCCTGTACACATATGATTGAAACAATCCCGCTGAACTGTAATTATATTGCTCCATCATAGTTTATTGTATCAGTCCTTTGCATCTGTATGTGCTAGGAGCAGACCGGGTAGCATTACTTTCATAACTTCCACCAGGTGTACAGCAACTTGGCGTGGTCGTCCAGATTGAAAAGGTAATCACCTATATTAGAAACAGTTTAACACCATGAAGCTAAACTCCTCCAGCAAATCAGAGAGTATGGCTCCATGGAAGGACGCGGGGCCTTAATTCTATTGTCACTGACATATAATCGATTTCGTTGAGATTTAATTCAAACTCTCAAGCTCATCAGTGATCAGAGGTAAGACAATTAACAAGGGCCCCACATTTGATACGTCTCTGCCTTCCACTGCAACACGATTGCAGTAGCATGAACATACCATAACGTAGATTTCATGCGGATTCACAATCTCATTCAGACATGGCTAAATCGATCTTAGTGACAATTGCAGACGCGATCACATTTTTGTGGATATCACTAGTGATACTAAGGTAGAGAATGAGACTCGTGTAGCAATAAACACAGAAAATGATGACAACATCAACAAAGCCAAATACAGCCTCCACAAATCAACACAGATGATGAGAAGTAAAAAGATCACCAAGCCAATAACAAGCCATAGATGATGATGATGATGGTGATGATGATGATGATGATGATGACGCTTGTAATTGAGTATGGAACTAAATAAGGAGCATTCATCAGTGCGCTCAATATCTATAGTGGTGCTATTCTCTGCTAGTCTGATTTCAATGGGGTTAGTCACCCAACAGTGTGTAGAGTGTAATAACACAATTTGTATACCAAATGGCATCCGATTTCTCCCTGAAATAAGTGTTGAAAATATGGATGTTATGCATCCAAGTTAAGATGTTGTATCAAGCAGTGGCTAGCTCGTGATTATTTTAGCCAGAAGAGTGGTTTGAGAAATGGCAAACGAATTATAACACAAGTGTAATTGCGCAGAACGATGTAAGGGCAGTGATGATTTATATACTCTAATCTGTTATTGTTTGGCTTACACAAAGTAAAAAATGTTTGATTGTACATCGTGTTGCAGTAACTTAGCATGCCTTCAGCGGTACGCACCTTGTGCACACACTTTACCTGGTTTAAGAAAGCAAATAGAGAGTCGCAATGCCGAACCAGTAAGTAAATATTTTCTAAAATCTTGTATGCGCAGTAAATCAAAGGCGATGATAGCATATTTTCTAAATCTTCTTTTCCTGAACGACAGGTTGCCAGAAAAATAAAAAAATAACAAATGACATTTATATGGTCTCATTCTCATTCTATGTTTAATTCTATACTTAAATTTTGGCAGGCAATTGTAAAAAGAATGTTTCTATATTTGACTGCTTAACATGGACCTTGCTAACGGCACACTGAAAGTCCGGGCATCAGCATGGAAGCTAGACTTGTTTCAGATACTTTCAAGGTCAGATGGGCCCATGCATTGTTATCCATTTTTTTGCCCCGACGATCCCATTTAGCACATGATACAGTTTAAGCACATCTAGAATGCAGTATATATCCATAGACAAGCCATTGCATATACAGGCATAACCTCCATATGTATTTAGCATGCAATACAAGCCATTATAAAAAATTCGTCTATGAATGTTAAGGAACATCTTTTTTGCAAAATATGCTTATATCTTTCGAGGCCTTAGAAAACGAAGTGTTCAAAATGAAAGCCTGTGAGCATACAGTTATACACTGCATAATACACGTATTTACACCACCACTTCAACATTAGCATGCTGTATTGCTCTAATGGCCAGTCCAACTTTAAGTACATTTTGCTATTTTATTCATTATATGGCATGTGGTTCTGCTGTTGTTCTAGCAACAGTCAGCATGTAGTTGTACCAATATGGATTCAAACTGATCACTGAGTGGACGAAGTTGTTAAATATCGATATGTTATGCATTTGATTGGTAAACTAAGCCTTCGAAGTTTAGACAATAATTTAATATCGATTCTTGATTAATGTGGCATGATGGTGCACGGACTGGTGGAGACGTACGAGTGTTGGTGTGCGACTTTCTCTTGGGATGTGTTCATTGAGTGATTCTCCACCTTTCTCCAAATGCATTCGGGAGTTGGCATGCCACTCTCGCTGTTCCTAAGTACATTCCTCCGTGTTAATGATGCACTGGTAACACTTGATCTTCAACATTAGCATGCTGGATTGCTCTAATGGCCAGTGCAACTTTAAGTACATTTCAGGTTTACATGTCACTGTAGATAATGCCAACTGTAAAATAATGGCCCGGTCATTATATTCCTGTGTTTTTGTTGTTTTAATGTGGTTGGCGTAGCCAATAATGGCAAAGCTTTGTTTTCAATTTGAGAATGCCATTCTCGATGACTGGGTGAGGGAAACATTATGAAACAGAGTTTGCTTTTAATATTAATGCATATATTGAATACATGCATAGAGCTGGGAGTATCATCATTTTATTATAAATGATCGCTGGTTATTTGTATATGTGAACGAGTTCCAAATCGTGGACCTTGCCAAGTTTGTATGGCTCATTACGTTCTACCATGAGCTAGGAATCAGGTTTCCGTACGCTCATTTCTGTTCTTGCCTCCTTCCTTGCTAAGCCTAGCCTAGTGGCAGCAGTTAACAACATATAACTTTCAGAACAAACACCACCATGCTCATTGGCATCTTCCCGATAAAGACGTAACCCGGTTTTTGTCCAGATACTGCCTTCACGCGTGAACAAGTGTACGCGTACAGCATCGCCAACATCAGACAGTGACATACTGCACAATCATTAATGTGTGGACAAAGAAGTGCTGTGTAATTAGTGGTGATCATGCAATGACTTTCCAGTATGCCAAAGATGTTAATGTCCAAATAGACATATTGAGAGAAAATAAGAAAGATCAAAGGGAGAATGATCAAACTATATAGACATCATAGGTCTTTGTACCAATGACTACGTTTTGAGAGGGTTGGTCCTGGTTAAAATGGCAGACACTTGATTGCCATTTAGCATAAATCTGTGACTCCCAACCATTATCGAGCCAGAGTTGGACGGAAATTGTATATACAGGTATGAATTGAAAGCTATGCTGATTATTTTTTTTTAAAGTTTGTTCTTACAGCAGCAGTTTCCAATGAAATTGTTCTCAGATTTGTAAGACAAATGTAAGTAAGTAAGTTTCACACGTACTGCCTACTCAGTAATTTGAAACTATTTTGACGGGAATATCTAGACAAGAAAACGCTGCCATAGACAGCAAAATCCTTCAGGAAAAAATAATTATCCACATATTAAACATCGTTCTCATAAGGTTACCGTTGGCATCGATAGGCCTGCATTATCCAGTATTAAGCTATAAACGAACATGTTACTGACGTGAGCGTGTCTTTCGTGCTTATACCTAAAGAGAAGCCGTGCTGTTGGAAATTCCCTCTCAGTGCACCGGGTAGTCTCAAATAATATGGCGTCTAATAGTTTAAACGTATCGATGTATTGTGGGATTGTGTGCTGTGCACGTCTTGCCCATGTTTCTCTGACAGTATATAAGGTTAACGTGTGCGCATGCTTATACATAAAAAAACGAATTAATCACGCAATGGCGAATCAGGTGATTACAATCGGTATATGTTTTCACAAATTTGTATTTTGTTCACAATCTAACTGCTGATGTACATACCTGCTATCCTGTGGCTGGCTCGTCGCCGAAAGTGAAAACAGTTTGCTGAGTGTTATTCCTGTTAAATCATCAAAGAAACGTCACAGTTTTGTTATTGACGCCCAACACTCTTCATCACACACCAATGAATGCATCAGCAGCACGCTTTGTATTGAAAGACTGAGCTTTGTGAATGTGCCAAATAGCACTTGGCATTACATAGACAATTCAAAAGTGGACTGAACCTTGAAAGCCTGACAATCCAGCAATCCAATAAAAAAGAAAGCAGTCATGTACGCTGTCGGGTTTTTTTAAAAACCTTGCTAGAACCAACGCTTTTCACGATGATCTATGCCTATGTATTGAATACTGAGCATTCCCACCATCGTTATAAATTTGTCGTATTTGATTGAAAGCACGAAGAACAAGCACACAATCTGAGTTTGCGTGGTGCTGTAGCCCTTATCTCCAGACTTGATGAATGTGTATCTTGATCAGATTATCGAGAAATGACCGGGTCTATAGCACTTCAATAACAAGATTAGCCAATCACCTCAGGCAAAACCTAAATGCAATGTTTGTCTGCACAAAATGGCAATTCTGATTCTGTTTGATGAATAACAGTTTGCATTGACAGGCAAATTAGATCATACCGTGTCCCTCTCAAAGAACCGAGCTAATCACTCACCAAAGATTAGCTCGTTCTCACTAAGTATACACGTTTTAGAGAGAGTATGCCTTGTTAATCAACAACGCTAAGCGGCTGTCCGTATCGGAATGGAAAGATTGCGTACAGATTTGCCTACTGTCAGGATATATGGAGATAAGCAACAATACATGCTGTGCAAATAGTGAACTAATGCAACATATCTTGCGTCAAGAGTGTTAGAAATGAAACTAGTAATGCAAGTAACGTCAAATGTGAATGCAAGTAACGTCAATTGTGATGAACAGGACTCAAAGCCAAAACCAATGCCAATACATGTCAGCCTTATTGAGTGTGAATTTGTCTATCTGGAGGCACACATAGTCATATTGGCGTCATGCCTTTAGTTGGTAGAAACTTGAACAACCTGTGCTACATATACTTGATTTACCTCAGTATTTCCAAGAGACGGCCACTACTATGGGTGTAACTATGATGTGTGCAGTGCAAGGTGTGGCGTACTGTGTCAACGTTCTTCTGAGTGTGTGTAAACTTATCATGCATGTATGCTTATATTCTGGGCTACATTATATTCATTGTTGCCAGTCTCTACATGTACAACATCTTGTGCTGATGCATGCGTGCACTTTGCGCATGTCTACAAGGCATTCGCTGTGTTATGTACTAATCAGAACATACTGGATAATTGAAAAGAAAGTTCTATGCATGATCGATATGACAGCCTACTTTCTACCGTTTAATATACCAATTCTTTATCAGACTGTTCCGAGTCGAGATACACTGCTGAAAGAAATACAGTTTTCTAAATTCACTATGTCTAGCAGGAAATACAAGCTGAATGGCAACATATGATATTTGTGTAGATAACGAGGCTTTCATGATTCAGATACTTAAAGATATAATGCCGAACAGCACATACCTAGTGAACCTGTCAAGATGATTGGAGTTTGTATCATGTATGGTAGCGCCATCACGTAGAAGCGCGAAGTAGAATATCCCTACAATTCCAAAAGTCCGATGCTACCGCAAGGAAAACCGGCCATGGCACGTCCCAATACGTCTTTTGCGTCAATGGGCCGTCCATTCACATTGCATTAGCTGTGTCGCTTGTCTTGTCTCCAATTACCAGACTCGCATGAATAGACTCAGTCACTGTGTGTTCAACGCAGAGTACTCTAGTATACTCCCACGCTAGCACGGTGAAATGGAAATGCATTTAGTGATAATCAGGTTGGTACCTACACCATGCATTAGGGGAAATATACGTGATACACATTCTAAAAGGAGCCACGTGGCAAGCGCAAGTATTCTAGAATTATACTGATTCAGACTTATACAACTTCTAGACTAAAGGTTAATGTTAGGAGTTTCACTATCTTCGCAACTATCACGTTTACTTGGAGTAAGGTATATTAGCCAGTCTGCTATATCGTCAGACAAAATAACCATTTTTATTTTGAACACGATGCCAAGCTTGTGCAGGCGATCGCTTACTTACAGGAGCGGGTCAACAATTTGCTAGCGCCGAGGCGTGGTTTCCAACCTGCATATCATACTGAGCCGCGCGTGTATTAACTATATGCATGCAAACGAGCCTGTCCTTCTGGTGATACATTCTCGACAATAGAAGTCTCTTAGCCTGCTAACATTCAATTATCAAATATTCTGATATCCCTACCAAATTTAGTCAGTAATGGGCTTTAAGCTTAATTGTTTCATTTTAGCACAGACGGCCAACTTTTTCTGCAAATACTGTTGTACAATGTTGCCCATTTGCGCAATGCTTAACATAGTGAATTTCTCTGATCGCACACTAGCATCGCTTCTCTCATACGTCTAAATACGCATCCATTTTACTGATACCAGTGACTAGTCAGTGATTTTCGTTTAGGTTCAGTTTGCTAAAGACTACTGCACTCAACAAACAAATGTGCACACAAGTACACAAGGAATCGAATTATCAAAGGATAATCCGGGAAATACAGAAATATAAATAAGATCAAAACAGCTGTCTGGTAATTATAACGTGCTTCATAAGACGGTGTGCGTACGTGCACCCCCATCCCACCCACCCCACCCCCACACAACACCCCACCCACACCCAACCACATCCACGCCCCCACCCCACCTCCAACCACCACCACTCCCCACCTCCAATCACCACCACTCCTCCCCCCCCACACACACACCCACCCACCCACCCACACACACACACACACACACACACACACACACACACACACACACACTGGTGTCGTGCACAGCACTTAGTTACTACATCCGGTACACACAGTCGAAAACATAGTATTTGACTCCTCCAGTGACTTGCCAAAATGGTGTTCTTATGGGTCTAATAGTGAATAATGTATCCTTTCCAGACAATACTTGGATGCACGTATCAAACTCGGCACGCGTGTGTTTCAGAAATTTCTATAACATATCGCACACCACTAGATGCGGAGTAACTCACAGTCGACCAAGAAGTTGGATGACGAATGTTAAATGATTGTAAGAGTAACACAGCCGATTCGGCCAGACTGTGAGTTGTTGGTTCTGCTATGGGTTCCGGCCACTATTGGTTGTTCAAATTGGGACGCCTAATTCGGAGAATATAACCATATGCAGTACGGTCTGACACACTTCAACGACAGCACATCACAGGAAGCAACATGGCCCTCTACAAATTATTTGGGGATAGTTTAATTAATCTAATGTCGTACGGCAAAGCACAATAGAAGATCTTGTCAAGAACAGTTTGCTGATTAGAAACAAACTCGAGATTTCGACAAAAACAAATTATGTGGTTACAGAGCAGCTAGATGTATGTGAATGCGACTAACAAAAGCTGAAGGACGACCAATGGCATTGTATTGATCCTAATTCCACGGTGAATGAGACATGACGGGGCTGTTGTACTAGGATTCAGAGTTGAAAAGGATACATGAGAGCAAAATTATATTTCACAATGCGCCTCGTCCCCATAAAGTCATATTACGTCTATCGCATCTAATTGGAAACGAGTCAGACACTTTAATGTTCTCAGGTTAAAATAGGACCACCATATTTGAAGAAACGCGCACCACAGGATTTCGCTGGCATTGTAATTACATAGACACACAGACGCGCGAGTATGTCGATACTGGGTACGCCGTTCGAAATGCAATATGTCGACGAAATGGACTTCATAGACAAGGAAAAGACACCTTTGACGAACTTCTCCCAATAGCTGCAAGCAAACTAAAAATTGAGAATCTCTTTATGAATGAATCCAAAACAGAGTGCACCCACAAATACCTATCGGCAAAGCATGGCACTAAAGACAATGACGATCCACTTCGCTCAAGCGAACCGTTGAGGAAACGTAATATCCTGGGCTCAGTGCGTTGCTGAAATGCTGACATTGTTGCACGCTGCGTCATGGGGAACATAGCTTTCCAGTCCTTCTGGAAGCTATGTATTCGCAGATCAAAGATGCCCTTTATAAAAAGACTACCTCTATGCAATGAAACCTGCGTATGCTTGATGCTGTATAACTGTTACCGCTGGGAAGCTCGAAGGCAGCTCTAGACACGCTCAATGCCTGCCACCGCAAACACATGCGCACCATCACTGGACACCGATGGCGCAAACACATGCGCACCATCACTGGACACCGATGGCCAGACAGCATAATGCTCAATAATGCGCTATATACGTTGGCGCTGTCCGTAAAAGTCGCCCAGAAAAGATGCTCCATGTTTGGCCATGTGCTAAGGAAGCCAGAAGATAGACCAGCACAGAGCCTTGGAATTTGCCCTACTCGGAGCCAGCAAATGCAAATTCATGGCAGGAGGTCATTGCATAAATCGGCTTAGCGTAGTACGATGTGACCTGAAGAAATCAGAGCTCAGTACACTCAAGTCAAGAATGGACCCGAGGAAGATTTCGCTTGAGGACAAGATACAGTGGGCAAAAGTGAAGAAGGACTGGTTGCGGCTGTAGGATGTCGCAGAAAACAGTAATCATACATACCTTCAGATTTAAGTAAAAATACCTCATTTTCTAAAACAGGAACAACATAAATAGTATTCAAAATGAAAATACAATCTTGACTACATTTAACTCTTCTCCGGCATTTCTCATTCTACTGAAGACCAATCGTCAAAATCTATAGCTAATGAACACTGGCTGCACACTGCTATGCGTGATTCTGTGTTTCCAAAGCCGGAGCACATTGCCGGGGCATCGATACCTTGAACAAGCGGCGTGTGGGCGCTGAAGAACACATAACAACACATCAAAGATAAAATGGATGAACAGGTCATCGACTGATCGATCTACTGTGGGCTGACCTAGCTGATTTTGCTAATTGTGTTAGCTCTCGATAGCGTCATCGCTACTTTTGCTTGGTAACTGTGACCTACTTGAATTATTGTGTATTATTTCCTGAGATAGAACTGTCTCCGTGGCTGTTGGTTCCTGACGCATGATGACTTAAATTGGTGGAAATTCGCTTGATTTCTTCCTAAAATACAGATTATTAATAGGTAGAGGAGTAATGGCTACGCGATGTTTTATTTGTTTTCATGTTTCAAGCGAGAGTGTCTGGCGTCATACTTGACGCTTTTCCTGCGTGATCTGAAATCCCACGGCTTTCTAAGGTAATGAATCTTGCCTGTTTCACATCAATGCAATACATCAACAAGAGCGTGTCCACGATATCGCGAATCAGTACATCATGATAGGTAGCAGTCATATATAATCATTTGGTATGATTTATATATTGGAGTTACAGGTTTGTTGCGACTTTTGTAGTCTGACATGCACAATGCGTCATCTGGGCCAAATGCGTTTTGGACATCAGTTGACTTATAAGACCACCTTTGAAATGTGCTGTTTTAATTTCTATATAATAAAGGGAACACTTATAAAAAAAATCAATATCATGTTGGAAACTGACAAGTCGAAATGTGTTTCAATTGACATATATACCATGCCCCTCCCCACGCCACCCAACCGCACCAGCACCCCGGCATAATAAAATCCTCCCTAAATTGGAAATGGACGGATACCGACTTTAGTATGGAAAGAGTATTAAAGACCTGGCATTTTCAGTGCATTTTTTAAGCAAATGTTACTGGGCGACATTGATCATTGGAGTGTGTGAGAGTGGTAACTCCTTACCTCACACTTTGGCGGTAGTGGGGGGGGGGGGTGGTGGTCTGCAAATTAGATGCTCTGGGAAGCCATTTCCCGCATTCTGAGTGGCAAACAACACCATCAACACACTACGCTCAAAGTCAGATTTGCTTGAACTGATGTGCAAAATTGTTAATTATAGTTATCACCAAGGCATACATGTAATAAATATTGTTATGCATCAGATTACGCAAATCTGACGTTGAGTGCAATAGAATTTAGATCGAATGAAGAGTGAATTACATCATTTGTGGATGAATCATTCAATGCCGTATCAATTGCCATTGTACATTGTGATTGTGTATGACTAATCGGCAGTATTTTCACATTATTATGGGGAATGCCTGCCTGTAGCCCATTGGAGAGTGGTGAAACAGCTACTATAGTAATTATTATGGCGGAGGTTGAATGCAAAAATGGCAAAAATGCTAATAAAATTCAATGTATTTATGCAACAGACATAGTTACATAGAACAAATACAGGTAAACCTATCTATTGCGCCGACTTTTTCCCGCCAAAAAGTGATTTCAATAAGCAAGTGAATGTTGAATACAAATCATTTTCCATTGTAAATGGCTGTTGGCTGTGATAGGGTGGGGACACAACTTCACACAAGATGATAATTCTTTAAGAAGAGTGGTCCTATGACCGCCTGTCTTAAAGACCCGTCATCTTACATCCCCAAAAGCAATACACCTTTCCACAGGATCCATCCATCATCTGACTTCGTATGACGTAATAATGATGTAGAAGTGTATGTCTTTGTAATTCGTTGCTATTTAATAAACATGCTGTTAAATATTTTGAAACCAATTTGACTGGGCGCTGGTGTTGCCTTAGGCAGTAACAGCGCCAGTCAAATTAGTTTCTAAATATTCAACAGCTTACATGTGTAGGTTTCTGGGAAATAATAGCGAGCGCGTTCAGCGATCGATTCCAATACGAACGAGGTGTGGGTGGAACTTAGATAGAGATGGGCGGGGCATAGTTAAAACCGTTAAGGTGAATTGTTCGCTATAGAAGGTTTGACATATTAAGAAAAAAAGTCCATTTAATTTCCAGACACAATATTCATTCGAACTTTAAAAATAGTCTTACTTTGGTCAGCAAATCGCCAGACTACTGCAGAAGTCGGTATTGGCAATAAAGCGTTATTTCATAACTATTACTGACTAAAATTAGATGATATTTAATACACTCACCAGTAAAGTGTTGGCAGAAAAGAAGTAAGCCGAATATGCTAAACCACAGGCATTTGAAGTAACTTCAAATGCCTGTGGCTAAACAATACGCTGCCATATGATTTACGTTGTAATTGTATTTTCAGTACGCGGGTCTCAAGCTCCCCGGCCGCCTGGCCGGTGATAATCGTGATTTATAGCAGTCTCTACGGCTTTAACACTTACTCACTGAGCTTTGAGATTCTTAAATTCAATTCGCTAATTTCGCTTGAATAACATGATATGGCGATACCTAATGTGACTTTTAAACGATGTTGCTGTAATCTGTTGATGTCTATCAGAGGCTTCAGAGCAACAGTATTTTCAAACGCTACAAAATCATTTCCGGGAATTCCGTCACTTACTTCATAGCGGCTAACGTTTATATGTTATGCATCAGTCTGTAGTGTATGGTACGCTTCCTGCTCTCCGCTAATACGGGATTGACTTTAATATGAAATCTACATTCAACGTGACCCGTTTATGACTTTCAGTACCGGTTAGAAAATGGTCAGCTAGGTACCATCCAGATGGACGCCGTAGATAAGAGCAAGTTCCCAAAGCTGCCTATTAGCTATTGCCTAAGTGCATGTTATAGTTAAACTCGTGTAGATTATTTTGAGAAAAAACTTATTTAATGTCGTTTCTGTCACAGGCAGCAACCACATTCGAGTAAATTATTCTCGACACATTCAGCATATTTCACAATTAGCTTCGCTGAAACAATGTGTTTGTCTTCCCGAGAGTTCATGACGAGTTTAAGTAAAAGTGCAATACATTTCTGTTAGGCCTATCAGAAAATGGACTGCGTAAATAAAAATAAAGATGAATAATTGGCATCTGAACAGTGAAGAATGGGGTGGGGCATTACACAGTCAAACCCTCATTCTAAACAATAGTAAACATAGAGCCGTAGCTACGCGCTATTCTGAGAGTACACATCTCGCCGATCTCGCGAGTACCCGTAGGACATCTCACGGGTACCCGAATGTCATACCCTGTCTCAGCGCCTATGACTAGGTATATAAGAATTGCTACTAGGCAACCCATGTACAGGGCGCACAAACGTGTTTAACCCATTCTATATTATTATACAGCAATACTTCATGAATAATAAGAGCTCAAATATGTATGTACTCATAAATAAAAGTTGAAAATGCTTTAAAAGTTGAAAATGCCTTGTCGCCCAGTAGTTAAAAATGGCATTCACTAGGCGACAAACTGTGTTAAACATAGTTAAAAATGCACTGGCCGTTTTAGCATGAAGATCGTGATTTCCTAGAAACATTAGTCAGATCCTAATTCGTTTGACTATCAGATCAATGCAAACGCGTTCCTAGACGTCGACCAGGTTTCAACTTGATCAGATAACGGTTGTATTAGAAGAGCATATAAAACTTTACTAAGACGAATACGAGCCAGAGTAATTATAATAAGTTATCTGCATAGGTGCATGTGGGTTAGTTATAGTTGTCCTCTAGTTGCACTCCAGACAGCAAGGAGCCACACCGTCCTGAGAAAACTCAACACCAGCGAAATGCAACTGCCTGGTGTGCAGCTGTTCACCCGGCAATGCGTTGCGTTTTACAAATTTCGATTGTTGTCTAATTCACACACTCGCTTTTATACATAGAGCGGAGCAGATGTACAAACTGACCCAGTAAACCTTCAGACAGCAATCCCGAGTTTCGTTATTCCCATTGCTGTATATTATTTCATATATCTATCCCCTTTAATTTGTGTCATGACATTTGTCAGATATTTGAGGTGTTAGATAATAGCTTTCAAGAATACTCATGTTAAAATAATGTAACTCTCTCTCTCTCTCTCTCTCTCTCATTCTCCCTACCAACTTCCTCATTCCCCTCCCTCCCACCGCTCCCTCTCCCCATCTTGGTCTCTCCCTCAACCCCCACCCCATCTCTCGCTCTTTCTTTTCCGCCCTCACACCCCCCTCCTCCCTCCCTCCTTCCCACCTCTCGCTCTCTCTCTCGCTCTCGCGCTCTCTCTCTCTCTCTCTCTCTCTCCCGCTATCTCTCTCTCTCTCTCTCTCTCCATTTCACGCCGGCCACGCTTGTTCAACAACGCAATTTGTACATGTAATGTTGCTTTTATCCACCTACTTAGCCTGTAAATGTAAATTCTTCAAGCACGGAGAGATTTTTAGAGCTGGTCTGGAAGAGTCGATGGGCGACACTATCATTAGTGTTATGTAAGCTATTTTCGTTTACGGTAATCCGCTGAAGAACAGCTTCATGAAAGCCTGTTACATGACGGCTCCAAAATCCATTATCCCTACGGTTGCACGCGTCGTATTGCATTGCCCTGTATCGCTGTGCCAAGAGCGCTTTCATATTAATTAACCGGGTAAGCCATAACTTTACAGTTTAAAAAAAACAAGGACATAGTTTTTTATTGCATGCTATTGTCCACAGGTTATAGAATATCAGCTAGATTACTCGCCAGCATGCGTTGATTCACATCATTGCCCCTTATTGTAGCATTTGATCTTGCCACGTAAGTATAATCTCATGCGAAGCGACATTAATTGGCTTCTGGGCAACACGCTTTATTCACAGAGCAGATATACGAATGCCTCCAGGAGTTCATCTCATTTAAATGTATTGCGTTCTCTTCAAGAATGTATGTAACAAGTTATTGCATTTGTAAAATATCCATAGCGCGTCAAATAACACATTGGAAATAATTCCCTGGAATCCAGAATTGCGAGGACATTGACGAACGCCTACACTCGCCGGAGTTAAATCAGGGCGCATTGGCCAGGAGTCGTTTCTTCTAAAGATTGGTCCAGGACATAATTAATCTAATATCTGTAGCTAAATGCATGTAATTCGAATATAGAGTAATGGGCAGGCTGTCCTGCTTTACTGCAATGCCTCGATCAAATCTATCACTCCAGTATATGATGCCACAATCAATTGCGTCGCATGGATGATGACAATAAAACTGAAAAATGAATGACGCATCTAGGCCCGTCATGCACATTGAATAGTTCGTCAAGTGTACTAGGCATGCGTCTTTATCCATTTGATAAATATGATGTTCACTATTTTACACCAAATTCCATCCCAACTCACACACGCACGCACGCACTCACGCACTCACGCACACACGCACGCACGCACGCACGCACGCACGCACGCACGCACGCACGCACGCACGCACGCACGCACGCACGCACGCATAGGAAACATTGGCGGAGCCTAGCTAGAAATGACTGAAAATGGATAGAAACGAGTCCCTATAGTATCTATGAACCTCGCATGAGGTGGCTTTATGTTTTTCAATAAATATAATTCCAAAATGATGACAGACACTTGTTTGGGGTGAAAGAATATACAGGACATGGAATGTGCAGTTATTAAAGTGTAAGTAAAACGCTAAGCCACCTTACTGCGTTAGTGTACGGACATAACACAGTATATGCCAACATATTGGTATGGTTAGGCCTATATATTATGTTTATAGACTATTACTATTTATATACAATTTCATATCAAAAGTGCTCATTTTCGTACCTTCTGAAAACGAACCTTGAACACCCGAAGGCAAGGCTTATGACGTAATATCAGGGGATCTGCGTACGACGGAAAATTGACTCGCTAACATTCTGACAGCTCGCTTGAGTGTTGGTGATGCGGCACGATGTTGGATATTACGGCTCAAATTGGTGAGAACTCAGAATGTACATTATTATATTACCTTTTAAGTACAAAGACAAACATCTCATGTTGTGCGGTTTAGCGTATTAATACAGCAAATCAGTTTCAATGGAAATGAAATTTATTTCCGCGATTCTGATAGCTGTTGCTCGTCTATTTCATGAACGGCAAAAGCTAGTTGTAATGGCTATAAAACAAGTTTTCACTTTTCCTATGCACCGATATACTTTTATATATTAACCCCTCTTATGTCAACAGTGCCTCAAAATGATGCTTAACCACTTCACCGACAAATGCCTGAAAAGGTATGGGGGCCTATTTTTTAAAGTAGTTAACATATTATTTTTAATATTTTGCAATTAATTTGACTGGAAGCCAATCATATGTTGCTGCAACAGGTTCTAGTCAAATTAACACTTCCTGTATGGCTACCTTGGGAATGAGATATGAGAAAGTCATTTGCTGAGATGATTAAATTATTTATCCCATTAATGGTCAAGATTTTTCAAGAAAATTTGGATTTTTGCTCAGTCAGTCAGATGGTTCTGGATTCCACAATGATCTTGCAAAAAATAAATTTTGTAGGTCAAGAGATGCCCCTTTTATAAAATTTACCACTGCATTGCCAGGCTCACCTGCAATTGGACATTCACAAAGCAAAGCTTTCACTTTTCCTGACCAATCAATCTTGTTTTTCAGTCAATTTGACGAGAGGCCATCTTGGATTTTGACCGATTTTTAGAAACATCTTTAAAAATCTTCTCCGAAACCACTTGGGGATTGATTCAAAACTCATGAAATAGCATTTAGTATTAAAATGTAAATGTTCAATAATTTAATCAAAACAATGTATTTCTTCTAGGATTTCCAAATGATGTTTGTTGGTGTTTGGTCTTATTTTATGTGTTCATTAGTAATAAGTGAATCACATTCACATGACTATAAATAAATCACAATCTGTGCATTTCTATATCCCAGGCTTTGCGTTTTCATATACTTTTTATCTGCGACTGTCTCAAAAAGCCTTTCCTCGCGAAATAGACTAAAACTGGCCTCTGCAGTGGTCTTGATTGTTCATTTACAGACCAAGAGAACATTATTTTTTAACCTGTACCATCGGAATTACTGTCTCTTGGTCTGTAAACAAATATTCGTTAGACCAATGTTTTGACCAAATATATTCATAACACTTTAAGCCATATAACGCAGGTCTTGCGGTGCAATTGACTTTCATGTGCAATATTGAGATATTAATCATTCGGCAAACAAGATGCGCTTACTGTATCTCGTGTGCCCTCTGTAGACCTAGTGACTGCAATACTATGTGATTTGGACACTTGAAGCCTATAAAGCCTACGAATTTTACAAAAACAAGGACATCCTAATGGGTCACACAGACATTAAATTCCATGGAGTATGAAGTAGGAATCACATTGAATTACAATACAACAGTGGATCGTGTTGCATGCCACCTTTCGAGATTCTGACATCAGTTTCTGTGTGATTGTGTTGTTCAGCGCATGTCTATCAAGCCATTATTTGTGATGAAAGCAGATATAATTTAAGTTAGTTCTACTTAATCCAGGTATCATGTAATGTTAACATCGACACAATCTAATACATGAAAAATGAAATAATCATGTAGTAGTCAATCAGCCAATCAAAATCGGGTTTTGCCTCGTTTCCTGATTGTTTACTTCTGATAAATCTAACCATGAAACAGCTGAGATTAACCATTGCTGATGTGTACACCTGCCATCGTGTGGCTGGCCTATCACCGGAAGTGAAAACAATTTAGCTGTGTCCAACAATGAATGCACGAGAACACAGATTTGTGTTGAAACACTGAGTGCTGTGAATGCAATATCACTTGGCATTCCACAGGCTATTCAAAGGCGAAGTAAACCTTGCAAACACTGAAAATCCAGCAATTGAATTTAAAGAAAACCATACGGGTAAGCTGTCGGGTATTTAAAGTCTTTGCTAGAACCAAATGTAGTAAATGCTGAGCATTTCGTAGACTGTTGTAAATTTGTTTTGTTTGGATGAGCAAGCACGCGATTGAAGCAGGCGTAGTGCTGTAGCCCTTACCTACAGACTTGATGAATGCGTGTCTTGATCAGATTAACGAGAAATGGCAGGGTCCACAGCAGTCCAACAACAAGATTAGCTAATCACCCCAAGCAAAACCTGAATATTCTAATTCTATTTGCGAAATAACAGTATGCATTAACAGACATACTTTACCGTGCCATGCCCCGCTCTAAGAATCGACGGAGCAACAGCGACGTGTGTGTTGCATGAGGATATGGCAACCGTTAACGAGCTGATCACTCACCAAATATTAGCTCATCCTCACTACGGCCACAACAGTTTTAGAGATTGTATGACTTGTTAATTTACTAAATTATATTGATGCTTCGTCTAAGCAGCTGTTCGTATTCGAATGGAAAGATTGTGTACCGATTTACGCATTGCCAAGATGTATGGAGACAAGCAACATGGTCTGCAAATAGGGAACTAATGTGACATCCCTATTGTCAAGATTGATAGAAATTAACCTAGAATTCAAAACCAAAATCAATGCCAATGTAAGTCAGCCTTAGTGGGTGTATATTTCCCTATCTGCATGAAGAAATAATCGTACTGGCATACGGCTTTTAGTTGGTAGGTATCTCAACAAAATATACTACAGGTTAGTTGCTGTACTTTAGTACTTCCAAAACACGGCGACTTCTATGGGTGTAACTAGGATGTGTGATGTGCAACGTGTGGTGTGTTTTGTCGACGCTCCTCTGAGTGTGTGTAAACGTATCATTCATGTATGCTTATGTGTTGGGCTACATTGTATTCATTGTTGCCAGTCACTACCTGTACAGTATCTCATTTTGATGAATGTGTGCATCTTGCCCATGTCTACAAGGCATTCACTCTGCAGTGTACTCATCAGAACATACTTGATAATTAAGGTGATAGTCCTATATATGAGAGATATAGTTGTCTGATCTTAGGGGTAATGGATATCATTTCTACACGTTTAATATACCAATTCTGTATCATTCTGGTCCGAGTTCACATAAACTGCGGAGAGACATACTGATTTCTAAATTTATGTCAACTCGGTAAACGAGCCAGTCATTCTAGTGATACATTTTCAAATATAGACTCCTCTTGGACTGCACGTTGGCATTCAAATATCATTTATTCTGATATCCCTAACAAAATTGAGCGAGCAATGGGCTTTAAGTGTAATCGTTTCAACATGGTCTTCGTTTGCGCACTGTTTAGAGTGCGGTTAATACTGTTAAGACGACTGCAAACAGCAAACAAGTATGCACACAAATAGACGAGGAATTGAATTAGCAAGAAACCCAGGATAATCCGGAAAATACGGACATATAATACGATTAAAACAACTGGATGGTAAATATAACTGTGCTTGATATGACTATGTGCACGCACGCACACACGCACGCACCCCCCCCCCCACACACACACACACGCACACACATACACACACACGCACACGCACACACGCACACCCACCCTCATACATACGCATCCACGCGTCGTTCACACAACACATAGTTACCACATCAGGTGCACACATTCGAAAGCATAGTATTCGACTCTTCCATTGACATGCCAGAGTGCTACTGTTATAGGTCTACTAGTTCATTATATCACTATTCCAGACAATAGTTAGATGCATGTATGAAACATGGTACATGTGTGTTTTCTCTAAAATAGCACACCCCGCTAAATGCAGAGTTACTCGGAATCGACCAGAAAAAGTTGGATGACGAATGTGAAATTAATGTAAGCGATTTTTATGGAACGACATGGGACATGATAAGGAAGATTGTTACATGGCGAGTGCCATATTGTTAATGCAATACAGACGATACGGAAAGATTGTGAGTTGGCGGTGCCTACTTCGGAGAATGGTCTGACACGCTGCAACGAGAGAACAACACAAGAGATAACATGGTCCTCTACAAATTGTCTGCGGATAACGTGATTAATCTAGAGACAAGTCGCACAGAAAAGCACAACAGAAGATCTTGTCAAGAGCAGCATGGTGATTAGAAACAAACTGGAGATTTGGACGCAAGAAATGATGTGGCTACAGAGCAACTAGATGTATGTGACTGCGACAAACAAAAGCTGAAGACCACAAGCGACCTTGAACTGACACCAATTACACCGTACAGGAGACACGAGTGGGCTATTGTATTGAGTTGAAAAGAATACTCGAGAAGAAAATTATATATCACAATATGCCTTAAACCTTACACAGTCAAATTAACATCTATCGCCTCCAATTGGAAACGAGTTAGACATTTTTCCTTTCTCAGGTTAAAATATGAGCATCTTATTTGAAGAAATGCATACACAGCATTGTACTGGCAATCTAATTACATAGACGAACGCACACACGCGAATAGCGTTCCCCAATCAAAACTCAACATTTTTCTATTTTATAAATTTTATCCAGTTTATCATTTGTTACATCAATACAGATTTAATTGCTTTTAGTGTATCATAAAGAAGAACATATAAATATATGTCAAGAAACAGTTGCGAACAGGCAGACAGATACACAGACAGACAGACAGACAGACAAAAGGTCAGGCATGCAGGCAGCCAGCCAGTCAGCCAGCCAACCAGTCAACCAGCCAGCCAGCCATACATACAGACAGCAATACAGACAGAAATAAAGACATACAGACAGACAGATAGATAGACAGACAGATAGACATACACACAGGTACAATACAATTGCCTTGCCATTCTGTAGAGAGGGGAAGACTAATTTGACTATTATTGTGCCATGTAACTTTACATTTAAGAAAAAATACTTCCTATTCTAAAACAAGGAACAAAGTACACCGTATTCAAATTGAATAAAAAGAACTCAATGTTAACTACCTTTAACTCTTCTCCGGCGTTTCTCAATTTGCTGAAGATCAATCGTCCCAAATCCTGTTAATGCTGAGGAAACACATTTGAGTAAGAGATTCAGGGAAACATCCGATGACAAATTGACATACACTTAGAGGCAATGGACACATAGGCAGACACTCCCGCAACATCATAAACCCCCAATGCTATATATGAAGAACGCGCAACCGATCACGTGCCTATCTCTATGCTTCAGAAAATGAATGGCTTTTGATTTCTCGCACTTGAAATGGTAATATTATCGGAATGTATGTTACGTGCAGCAGTGTCCCCTTATCTGCAATGTATAGCTAATGAACACTGGCTACACACTCTGCTGTGCATGATTCCGTGTCTCCAAACACGAGCACATTGCCGATACATCGATACCGTGAACAATCGGCGTGTGGGCGCCAGAGACCAGATAACAACACATCAAAGATAATATGGGTGGACAGCCCATCGACTGCTCGATCTACTGTGGGATGACCTCGCTTACTTTGCTAATTGTGTCAGCTCTCGATAGCCTCATCACTACTTTATTCACGTACACGTGGGCGTGGTAACTGTTATCTAATTGTGTTCTTTTGAATTATTTCCTGAGATTAATAATTCTATTAATAATTTTATGTTTGCGTGACAGTTGCTTCCTGGACCATAATGGCTTTAATTATGGTGTATTCGCATTGGCTTGTAGTATCGCTACATTCTCCCCAAAGTATATAACACTAGAAAGCGAGATATCTGAATAAAACAGCAAATCTTCCTGGTACAATGACAGAGGGAACTGGCCATCTGATAGCACAATCTATGGAGGTATGTATCTGATGTCAAAATCAAAATATGTCACATTTTAGCTGACACTACACGCAAAGGTGGCAAAGGTTCGACAGTGCACGTCTAAATCGCTTGCATTTGCTGTATTTACAGATTAATAAACATGCTATTGTTTATTTTGAAAATAATGTGTCTGAGAGTTGTTACTGCGATACAGACCCCAGTTTCAAAACCTTCACCAGCTTAGGCATATTACTACCTGGAAATTGAGACTCAGGGAATTCATGATTGATTCAGAGGTGCAGCCAAAGAGGGAGGTGATTAGATAAAGGGCCGAGGAATAGCTATACATTAATATACCATATGCGTGTGTTATGTTGACTACTGTGAAACTAATTATGACAGCAACAACACCCAGTCATCTTAGTTCAAAATAGTCAGACTACTGTGAAACTAATTATGACAGCAACAACACCCAGTCAAATTAGTTCAAAATAGTCAACACGTTGCCGCTATAGATACCTTGAACACACACTCTCTCTCTCGCTCGCTCGCTCTCTCTCTCTCTCTCTCTCTCTCTCTCTCCCTCCCTCCCTCCCTCCCTCCCTCCCTCCCTCCCTCCCTCCCTCTCTCTCTCTCTCTCTCTCTCTCTCTCTCTCTCTCTCTCTCTCTCTCTCTCAGAAATTCAGAACACACATACCATCTCACGCCGGCCACGCTTGGTTCATAATGCAATTTGTACATGTAATGTTGCTTTTAGCTGCCTACTTAGCCACTAAATGTAAATTCTTAAAGCACAGAGACATATAAGTATATGACCAGTATTGATCGGTTCTAGCCGACAGTGTGCTTTAAACACACTAGCGGCATGTTATATGGCATGTTATATGGTAATGCCAGTCTGACATTAAGCTGGTCTGGAAGAGTCGATGGGGGACACTATCATTAGTGTTTTATAAGCTATTTTCGTTTACCGCAATCCGCTGAAGAGCAGCTTCATGAAGGGGGATTACATGACGGCGCCCAAACCCATTAACCACGCATCATAATTCCAATGGTCTATATAGCGGTGCAAAGAGCACTTTAATATTAATTAATCGGGTTAGTGACAGTCTTCAAGAGAAACTTACAGTTTTTAGCAATTAGTAAATAGTTTTATATTGCATTGTATTGACCACAGGTTTTTAAATTTTTAGCTAGATTATTCGCCCGCATACATTGATTCACAACATTTCCCCTTCTTGTGACATGTGATCTTGCCACGCGATTATAATCTCATGCGAAGGGACATGAAATTGGATTCTAGTCAACATGCTTTATTCACAGAGCATGATATATGAATGCATCCAGAAGTTAATTGTATTTAAATGTATTGCTTTCTCTTCAAGTATGTGTGTGTAACAAGTTAGTACATTTGGAATATATATATATATTTATATATATAGTGAGTCAAATAAAACATTGGACATAATTCACTAGATTCAAGAATTACGAGTACATTGGCACACGACTACACTCGCCATAGCTAAATCAGGGTGCATTGGTCAGGAATCAGGGTTTTCCAATATCGGTTCAGGACTCACTTAATCTGAATTTGTCTAATATCTGTAACTATTTTCTCTGATAAAATCACGGAGTTCGTATTGATTGGCTAAAATGCGTTATTGCTTTATATGAGAATTAAGACAGCCAGGAGGAAAGCATCTGTCGAGCTATGTCAAAATGCGCGGATTCTGTCTATAGAGTAATGGGCATGCTGTCATGGACAGAGTCGATCTATCACTCGAGTGTATGATGTCGTAATCAATTACGGCACATGGATGCTGACGTCACGATCATGATGCAAAATGAATGACGCATCTAGGTCTGTCATGACTATTGAGTAAATCGCCACGTGTAGGAGTGTCTTTATCCATTTGATAAATATGATGTTCAATATGTTAAACCCAATTTAACTGGACGTTGTTGCTGCCATAGGCAATAACACCATCGGGCCGATCAAATGTGTTTCAGACTATTTAGCAGTTTAATTATATAGTTACCTTAAAATTGGGATTCCGGGAATTCAGGAGTCAGAGTATATAAATCGATCCAATCGCATTCAACTCATGGGTGGAGCTTAGCTAGACATGGCGGGATATATATATATATATAGAAACGAGTATCTCTATTATCTATGACCTATCACTCGCATCAACTGGCTTTAACTGTTTCAATACATAGCATTACGAAATGACAATAAAGACAGTGTTTTGTGCGAACGAAAATACAGGATATGGAATTCAAAGTTATTGAAGCGAAATTACGCCTATGTGATGATCAACGAAGTTAGGAATTGGGGAGCAAGTAACATACATTGCACTGGTATGTGTAGACGTTCTTAAATGGTATTGAAAATAATGTAGCTATTGTGCTGTTGGTGGGATATGGCGGTAGGTGGCCAATATTCGTGTATGGCCTTATTACAACAGTAGTTGTATTCGCTTGTTGTCACTGTGCATGTTTGAACGTGGCCAGGCTTTCCAGTCAAATCGTAATACAGACAAGCTCTATATGAATATATTGTTTTGGACACCGTCTATGTCACTGATGACTTGGCATCTATCCAATACATTGAAGGTTTCATATTTAACCAGGTCAATGAATCAACTAGAATGTGGCCACGTGGCAGTATGCAATCAATTGTGTTTTTTCGCTATGTCTGCTAATGACGTTAGTTTATTGAGCACACCAGTATATAGTGAGAGCTGAGTGGTATGGACTTGCTAGGATATAGTTTAATGCGTGTGTTAATTATGATATCAGTGAATTAATTGCTGCTTGACGGATTTCATTGACTGATTGCTTACTATTATACTTCATCCCAAAGTTCGCACACTACAAAACATTGCTAAACAGGAAATGTGTTATGCTCCACCTCAACGGGTAGCTGTCAATAGAGTGATTAATTGATACTAGCTCTGCTTGGTTATATGGTTATGCATCACGCCCCTAGTGGATTAAGGCGAAGCTATGAATTCAACGCATCTGATTCAGTGACGTATGGCATCTAGGTAGAGTCAATCTTTAACGAGGGTTGACTAAGCTACAATAATGCAGTGCATATTACATCGCCATTCATAAGTCTATATAAGGAATTACACACAATGACACACTACTAGGATACCAGATAAGTCGGAGGTATCCCTGCAATACACGTACTATGGTGTTATTATCAGACCAATCTATACCATAGTAATATCTGGGCAAATATCGTTTTATACTAGATGATATCCTCCAAGAATAGGAGGGTATGCCATATAGAAAATATGTCTATTGTGTGAGAGGCAAACGAGCAAGAATTCATAGTGTTTATTCAATCTCATTACGCCTTTCATGGCGAAGGAAACTAAACTGGCCTCAACAATGGTCTTGAGGAATGTTCATTACAGACCAAACGAAGATTATTTAAAAAAATTTATTACGGGAATCACTCTTGGTCTGAAAATAAAATAAACATGCAGAATTAACTAACCATGCAGTACTGAATCAGCAAATCAGAATAAGATTTGTGTACATCTAGTAGATCTAGCCATAAAACAGCTGAGCTTAGCCATTGATGATGTCCGGATCGGTCAGCATGTAAAACATTGTGTCTGCGCCCAGTACCCGTCAACAAGCACCAAGGAATACATGAACAACCAGCCTTGTGTTGAAACAGTGGGTGTTGTGAATGTAATAGCACTTGTCATTCCATAGGCAATTTAAAAGCGGAGTAAACCGTGGAAAACTGGAAATCAAGCAGTCGAATTTAAAGAAAATCACCCGGGTAAGCTGTCTGGCATTTTAAAGCTTTGCTAGAACCACATGTAGTGAATGCTGAGCCTTTCTTAGACTATTGTACATTGTTTTGTTTGGTTGAACACGGACGCAATTGCAGCGTGGTGTTGTACTCCTTAGACTTGATGAACGTGTAGCTTGATTAGATTAACGGGGAATGACCTGATCCACAGCGTTTTTATAATAATAGTAGCTAAACAGCTCGATTAAATCCTGATTGTGATATATTGTATGCACAAATGGCAAGTCTGATTTTGGTTGCGAAATAACAGTAAACATTACCAAACAGAATTTACCGTACCGCACCCGTCTCTAATAATCGATGGGGCAACATAACATGGATGTTGCTGAAGATATGGCATCCGTTAATGAGTTGATGACTCGCCAAGGATTAGCTCATTCCAACTTAGCTTACACGTTCTTTAGAGATCGTATGCCTTGTTAATCAACTACATTATATCGATACTTCGAGTTAGAGGCTGCCCATATCGAAATGGAAAGAATTGTGTACAGATTTGCACATTGTCAGGATGTATGGAGATAAGTAACATGTTATGCAAATGGTGAACTAATACAACATCTCTATTTTCAAGAGTGTTTGAAATGAAACTATTAATACAAGTAGCCTCCAATAACATAATTCAAGACCAAAATCAATACCAATGCAAGTCAGCCTTATTGAGTGTATATTCGTCTATGTGGATGCAGACCTAATCGTACTGGGCCAATGATTTTAGTTGGGAGGTATCTAAAAAAGGTTTACTACAGTTAGTTGATGTACTTCGTATTTCCAAGACACCACAACTTATGTGTGTGTAACTAGGATGTGGCTAGTGCAAGGCGGGGTGCGCTTTGTCAATGTTTCTCTGCGTGTATATAAACTTAATATGCATGGGTGTTTCTATTTTCATTTAATTTACATTCATTTGTGCCAGTCTCTACCTGTACAGTATCTCATCCTGATGAATGCGTGTATCTTGCCGCTATGTCTGAGCGATATAGTTGTCAGATCATAGAGGTAATGGTTATAACATCTACCGTCTAATATACCAATTCCGTATCAGTATGTTCAGAGTTGAAATACACCGCGGAAAGAAATAATGTTTTCTAAATTTATTATGACTAGCAGAGAAGGAAATATAAGCTGAATGGTAACAGCGACAATTGAGTAGATACAGAGGCATTCAAGATTCAGATAAGTAACGATCTAATGCACACCAACAGATACCTATTGAACCTGTTCAGAGGCTTGACTGTGTTATCATGTATGGCAGTGCCATTAAGTAGAAGAGTGAAGTAGAATATTGTTGCAAGTCAAGTGACTGGAATCTGCCGCAATTAGGAACACTGGTCAGGTCATGTCCCAGTGCGTGGTTGGCGTCAATGAGATGTCCATTCGTATAACATCAGTTGGGTCGACGGTCTAGTATCCACGACTCCCATGAATAAACCCAGTAACTGTGTCAATGCACAATAATCTAGCACTTTCACGCACCAGCTTAGTGACATGGAATTGCATTTAGCGATAATCAGGTTGGTCCCTACACCATGCATTAGGGACAATCTACGTTATATACATGCTAATAGGAACCACATGGCACGTGCCATGGATCTAGAGATATACCGATTCAGACTGATACAACTTCTAGACCAAAGGCTAAATGTTAGGAGTTTCACTATACTTACCACTATCACATTCACTTGGATTCAGGTATATTAGGCACAATGGCATATCTTCAGACAAAATACACATTCTTATTTTGACTAAGCTGTCAAGCCTGTGCAAGCAGTCGCCTGCTTTAAGGAGCGGGTCTGCAATACGCTAGTATCGAGGCCCTATCTGCAACCAGCATAGCATACTATGGAGCACGTGTACTAACTATCTGCTTGTTAAATTTCTGCAGACCACATCTTTCATGCGGTTTTACTCAAGACATGCTAAATATGTTTAAGTAATTTGACTGAAAATTGTTGGTGGCTAAGGCAAAACATATTTGGCAGTTCCACAGTTATTGTCTATTGGAATTATTGTGCGGTGGCTTGCAGCAGTCAGACAGTTAGGCGACTATCTGTATTTAGAGACTGGTCATTTGTTCTCTAGAAAGTGGCAGTGAATGACAGGGTTTATGTAATGCAGTAACGTGCTATCCCAAAGATCGTTTCATTGGCAGTATACACATGCTGAAATTCCTCACAAATAGCAAGATGTTTAGAATGGATAGTATTGTTGATTATAAACGGCTGTACACAGATACGTCAGATATATGGCTAAGGAATTGTATTATTGTGTCATGTTCATTAACTTCTGCAAAAGATGTTGCCCAGTTATCACAACGTAATGAAATTAATTCTATTTAGCTGAATGCCTTGTCTGACATAGATAATACAGCCCGAGATTGGAACATGACATAGAGTTGCAACAATATTGGCGCTGGAGAGTTCCTTCATATGCAAGAGGAGCGTGGGGTTGTGGGTGCACGAGAGAGTAAGAGAGAGAGAGAGAGAGAGAGAGAGAGAGAGAGAGAGAGAGAGAGAGAGAGAGATGGATAGAAGAGTGCCTAATTGTCATAATTATGAATACGTTTTTGTTTGAGTAGGCAGCAATTGTCCCTTTGTCACAGCTTTTCAAACAATGGATTTATGTGTTGAGATTTGCTGCTGTATGCTATAGAGCACATTGATGCCTACTCTCTATATGGCGCATTTTCGTGCGTACGTGCGTACGTGCGTGCGTGCGTGCAGAGAGAGAGAAAGAGAGAGAGAGAGAGAGAGAGAGAGGGCGGGAGGGAGGGAGGGAGAGAGATAGAGAGAAAGAGAGAGAGAGAGAGGAGCGAGAGAGAATTGCGTGAGAGGGTGGGTGGGTGAATGCGCGCGTGCGCATGTGCATGCACGTACACATGTTTCTATGTCTGTCTCTTTGTGAGCATGAGTGTGTGTGTGTGTGTGTGTGTGTGTGTGCGCGCGTGTGTGTGTGTGTGTGTGTGTGTGTGTGTGTGTGTGTGTGTGTGTGTGTGTGTGTGTGTGTGTGTGTGTGTGTGTGTGTGTGTGTGTGTGTGTGTGTGTGCTCGTACGTAGAAATGATTCCAGTTATCAATTAGCTAATGCTTAATGACTGGTATATTTGTTCGAGCTCATTCATTCTGGTTTTCTAATTACATTTTCCCATTTATGTGTGTGAATATTTTTCTTTTGTAAGTGCTTCCAGATGAGTAGACTTATCTAAACCAGAAATCCGTCATCTGTCACCAATGGCGCTGTGATTGATGTATATTGAGAAGTGTGAGAATTCGTGTTATTTACAGAAAACTCTTTCTCTTTGACAGACATCCCCACAATACTGGTTTCATGAGGCTATTAAAGATGCAATATATGTATCTACCATGGCCTGGTGGAATGTCGATTTACCGGTCACGACAAGCTTGATATTTTACTTCTGGAACGATTGGCTCGATAAGCGAGAGAGTCATTCTAGTAATAGATTTCCTAAAATAGATTTCTCTTGAACCTCACACTAACACACAATTATCAAATATTCTGATATTCTTTACCAAATTTGGCCTGTAATGGGCTTTAAGTTTAATTGTTTGATTTCAGAACAGTCGTCAAACGGGTTCTGCAAATACTGTTTGAAAATGTTGTTCATTTGCACACTGCTTAGCTTAACGGAGTGGATTTCCCTGATAATCGTATAATGGCGTCGCCTCTCTCGTGTCTAAATACGCATCAATTTCACCGACACACATGGCTAATGAGTGGTCTCTGTTTAAGTGCGGTTTGCTAAATATGACTGCACTCAGCCAACAGTTATGCACAGAAATAGACTAGGAATTGAAGTAGCAAAAACTCCAGCATAATCCGAGAAATACAGAAATATAATAAGATGAAAGCAGCCGGCTGGCAACTATAACCATGCTTATAATACGATGTGCGCGCGCGCTCGCACGCACGCATGCACTCATGCACGCACGCACGCACGTCGTACGCACGTACGTACGGACGCATGCACCAGTAGTAGTAGTAGTAGTAGTAGTAGTAGTAGTAGTAGTAGTAGTAGTAGTAGCAGTAGTAGTAGTAGTATATAGGTATATAGGTATAGGTCAGGTTTATAGTCTGCTTCCACTTGCGTGCTCAGCCGACTTTCCAACTTTACCCCCTGGTCATTGGGCCCATTTCACTCCTTGACAATCTCAACTCCCTTTTGGGAGCATACAGCCTGGCTGCCATTTATAGGCGCTCAGAGGCTTTTACATTCCACATTGCCGACACTGCCCTCACAGGTACCTATTTTACAGACAGGTGAACTGGAACAACGCAGAGTGAAGTGTCTTGCTCAAGGACACAACGCCGCAGCCCGGCCGGGAATCGATCCCATGACATTAGAGTCACGAGCTCGACTCGCTAACCACTCGGCTACTGCCCCTCTACTAGTAGATAAGTAGATAAGTAGTGGTAGTAGTAGTAGTAGTAGTAGTAGTAGTTGTAGTAGTAGTAGTAGTAGCAGCAGCAGCAGCAGCAGCAGCAGCAGCAGCAGCAGCAGCAGCAGCAGCAGCAGCAGTAACTTCTGTTGTTGTTGTTGTTGTTGTTGTTGCTGTTGTTGTTGTTGTTGATGTTATTGATGGTGGTGTCAGTGTTGCTGCTGCTGCTGCGGCCGCTGTTGTTGCAGGTGTTGTTGTAGCTGCTGCTGCTCAGATGGTGTTGATTATGGGAGGTGGTGATCAACAAATTAAACTAATGGGTGCATGACTGTCGGCTGGTTAGCACATAGAAATAGAAGCCGCACGTTGCCGTTGCGTCAATAAAATAAAATATTCATATACTGCCAGAGCCGTGCTGGAGTCAGAGTACAATAGGCGCAAAAAGCCTAGGATTGAATCGTTGCAGGTGCATCCACAGATTGTCCCATATGAATCGTCAGTGTGTCAGTATATCAGACATGTGAAAGCTTGTCGGCCAAATCTTGACTTCCAGTCTCGGCGCGGTGGTCCAGTGGAAAGATGTCTGTTTGCTGATGCTATGCGGAGTTGCAGAATGGCGGTTCGATCCCCTGACCAGGAGATGGTGATCAATAAATTAAACTAATGGGTGCATGAGTGTCGGCTGGTTAGTAGTAGTAGTAGTAGTAGCAGCAGCAGCAGCAGCAGCAGCAGCAGCAGCAGCAGCAGCAGCAGTAACTTCTGTTGTTGTTGTTGTTGTTGTTGCTGTTGTTGTTGTTGTTGTTGATGGTGGTGTCAGTGTTGCTGCTGCTGCTGCGGCCGCTGTTGTTGCAGGTGTTGTTGTAGCTGCTGCTGCTCAGATGGTGTTGATTATGGGAGGTGGTGATCAACAAATTAAACTAATGGGTGCATGACTGTCGGCTGGTTAGCACATAGAAATTGAAGCCACACGTTGCCAGTGCGTCAATAAAATAAAAAGTACATATACTGCCAGAGCCGTGCTGGAGTCAGAGTGCAATAGGCGTAAAAAGTCTAGGATTGAATCGTGGCAGGTGCATCCACAGATAGTCCCATATGAATCGTCAGTGTGTCAGTATATCAGACATGTGAAAGCTGGTCGGCCAAATCTTGACTTCCAGTCTTGGCGCCGTGGTCCAGTGGACCGATGTCGGGTTGCTGATGCTATGCAGAGTTGCAGAATGGCGGTTCGATCCCCCGACCGGAAGATGGTGATCAACAAATTAAACTAATGGGTGCATGACTGTCGTCTGGTTAGCACATAGAAATAGAAGCCGCACGTTGCCGTTGCGTCAATAAAATAAAAATACATATACTGCCAGAGCCGTGCTGGAGTCAGAGTGCAATAGGCGTAAACAGTCTAGGATTGAATCGTGGCAGGTGCATCCACAGATAGTCCCATATGCATCATCAGTGTGTCAGTATATCAGACATGTGAAAGCTGGTCGGCCAAACCTTGACTTCCAGTCTTGGCGCGGTGGTCCAGTGGAAAGATGTCTGGTTGCTGATGCTATGCAGAGTTGCAGAATGGCGGTTCGATCCCCCGACCGGGAGATGGTGATCAACAAATTAAACTAATGGATGCATGACTGTCGGCTAAGTTAGCACATAGAAATTGAAGCCGCACGTTGCCAGTGCGTCAATAAAATAAAAATACATGGATTGCATGCATTGCATTGCATGCAGGCAGGCAAGCAGGCAGGCAGGCAGGCAGGCAGGCAGGCAGGCAGGCAGGCAGGCAGGCAGCAGGCAGGCAGGCAGGCAGGCAGGCAGGCAGGCAGGCAGGCAGGCAGGCAGGCAGGCAGGCAGGCAGGCAGGCAGGCAGGCAGGCAGGCAGGCAGGCAGGCAGGCAGGCAGGCAGGCAGGCAGGCAGGCAGGCAGGCAGGCAGGCAGGCAGGCAGGCAGGCAGGCAGGCATGCGTGCAGGCAGGCAGGCAGGCAGGAACGCGGGCAGGTACGCGGGCAGGCAGCTACAATGCAAGTATCGTTTCATTCTGAGGAGAGGGTAAGACTAATTGGACTATTATCATGCCATGTGCATTTACATTTTAGAAAAGAAATGCTTCCTTTTATAAAACAGGAACGACATAAATCGTATTCAAAATGAATAAAAAACAATACAACCTTAACTACCTATAACTCCTTTCCGGTGTTTCTCATTTTGTTGAGGACCAATCGTCACTAATCCTGTTAATGCGTTAAGCGACACATTGGAGTAAGAGTCAGGGAAACAGCCGAGGGCAAATACACATACACTTAGAGACACATAGCTAGTCAATACCGCAATACCATAAACCCAAAGCATCAGCGAAGAAGGGCAGCACAGCATGTGCATCTCTATGCTTCAGAAAGTGAATGGAAGACTGTTGATTGCTCACACTTTAAATTGGTTTAAACATTATTTATTTTTTGTTTCAGTGGGAGCACGCTAAGACTTATCTTATTACCGTGTCTCCCACTCACAGACAGTTGAAATACGTCAAATGACGGCATATAATATAATATAATAATAATAATAATAATAAAAAAAATATATATATACGATTGTAATAGCATAAAAAGAATATAAATCAAATGAAACTAAGCTAAAACTAATAATAACAGAATATAATAGAATTGAATGGAATGGAATGGAATGGAATGGATTAGAATAGAATAGAATACTTTAAAGTGTATCATTATTGGAATGTATGTCACGTACAGCAGTGTCCCCTTATCTCCATTTTTATAGCTAATGAACACTGGCTACACGCTCTGCTATGCATGCCCACAAAGCCGGAGCGCATTGCCGATGCATTGCTGCCCTGAACAAGCGGCGAGTGGTCGCTGAAGACCAGATAACAACACATCACAGATAATATTAATAGACAACTCACTGGCTGCTTGATCTACTGTGGGCTGACTTTGCTAATTGTGTCAGCTCTCCATAGGTTCGTCGCGACTTTTTTCACGTATATGTAGTTGTGGTAACCGTGACCTAATTGTGGCATTGTGTATTATTTCCTGATATAGAACTACTAACAATTGTATGTCTCCGGGACTGTTGGTTCCTGACCCATGATGACGTTAATTAGTGGAAATTGGCATTGGCTTGTCGTATTGCTACATTCTTTCAAAATTAGGTAACACTAGAAACCGAAATATCTGGAGAAGACAGCACATTTTCATCGCATGGTGCCAGCAGGGACTGAAAATCTGATAGCACAAGCCATGAAGGATGTAATATGACACGCATATATCTGATGTCAAAATTAAAATGCGTCACATTTTAGCTGACGTTACAATCAACAGTGGTAAACGTCAGACATTGTGCGTCTAAATCGTATGCCTTTGCTGTATTTACAGATTAATAAACATGATGTTGATTATTTTGAAAACAATTTGTCAGGGAATTGTTGCTGCCGTACAGATCCCAGTTTCAAAATATTCAACAGTTCATCCATTTAACTACCTTGGAACTGAGATTCTGGGAATTCGTGTTAAAATTGATTCAAAGGCGTGGAGAACGTGAGCAGAGGTTAGAGAGAAAAGGTATTGGAATAGCTAGAAATGAATAAATCATATAAGTGTATTTTGTTGAATATTGTGAAACTAATTATGACAGCAACAGTACCGAGTCAAATTAGTTCAAAATATTCAACACCTTGCCGCTATAGATACCTTGAAAACTGGATTCTGAGAAGTCAGGGTTCAAAGTATATAAATCGATCCCAGACACACAAAAGGTTGGCAGAGGCTAGGTATAATTGGGCGGTACATAGCTATACAATGGATCTGGCTATTATGCTGTAGCTACATGTGCGATAACCGTTTCTAAAAGACTCTATTACTGCTAATATTATTTCAAATACAGAATAATGCCAGTGACATGATGATACGATCTCGAAGTTGTACTTTATACACAGAAAACAGTGTCGTGATTAGGATTTGAGCGATGTCGTTAGAAGATATAATGTCTGAGCTGCCGTGCATCTAGTCCAAACACAGTAATCTGATCAAGACATAGACTTGATGTATTCGTGCATAAAGATCCCATCAATGTATAGGCTGACAGGCCTACTTGCTTATTGACGCAATCAGGCTATGTACATGGGCAGAATGCGAAGACAAATGGTGTTCCTGGTGACGAGTGATTCTGCCGGTGTGAATTTTGATCATAGCATTAGATTGCCAGCATGGACTCTTCTGACAACACACGCTTTCCAAAATACAGATTATTGATAGGTACAACAGTAATAGCTACGCGATGTTTTATTTGTGTTAAGGCTAATGTGAGCGCGTCTGGCGTCATAATTGACTCTTTTCCTGCGTGATCTGAATTCCATCAGTGCAATAAATCAACAAGAGTGTGTCCACGATATCACCAATCAGTACATCACGATGGGTAGCAGTCATATATAATCATTTGGTATGATTTATATATTGGATCGACACGTATGTTGCCACGTGGGTGGGCTAACATGCGCAATGCATCATCTGGGTCAAATGCGTTTAGGAAATCAGTTGACGTATAAGACCACCTATGAAATGTGCGGTTTGAATTTCTATTTAATAAAGAGAACTTATAAAAATGAATATCATGAAATCTACTTGAGATATTCAAATTCCATAATTGGTGTCTGCATTAAAAAGGCATTAAACAATCTAGACCATGAAATGATAGACTCGGCATGGCGCAATTCAAAATTAAGACACACGGAAAATAGAACATGCAATTTCTTAAAAACGGACACCCTAATCGAAATGGGTTTTTTTCGATTGACATGTATACACATCCCCTGGCATGATACAATCTTACCAAGTTTGAAAATGTTCGGGTAGAGCCTTTAGTTTGGGAAGCGTATTAGAAACTTGGCCTTTTGACATGAAAATTGTGATTTCCTGAAAACATTTCGTCAGATTTAAATTCATTTGAAAATTGGCTCAAGGCAAATGAGTGCCTGGAATTTGACCAACTTTCAACTTGATCAGATAACCGTTGGATTAGAGAAGACCATATAAAACTTGACAGCTGAGTAATAATAATAATAAGCTATGTGCATAGAGGCATACCGATTAATTATAATATTGCAGTCAGCTAGATGCACTCCAGATATTAATGAAGCTACGCCATCCTGAGATAGCTCACATCAAGTGAAGTACATTTGCCGGGTCAACCGCTGTTCACCCGTCAATGCGATGTGTTTACAGATGCCGACTGCTAACTTATTCACACACTAGACCTGATACTTAGAGCTTAGCAAATGTACAAACTGGGCTAGTGAATTTTCATACAGTAACACCACTGTTTTGATAATCCCATTGCTGTCATTTATTTTTAAATTATCTCCCTGCTAATTTGGATCATGGAATTTGTAATATAGATACTAGCCTTCAAGAATCGTGCACTTTGTACATGCAATGCTACTTTTATCCACCAACTTAGACAGTAAATCGCAATTCTTTAATGACGGAGAGATTTTAAAAAGGGTATGGCCAGTATTCATCAGCTCTAGCCGACGGTGTGTTTTAGACAAAATAGCAGCATGTTATGGTAATGCCAGTCTGATTTTAAGCTAGTCAGGAAGCGTGTGTGATAACCTATTTTCGTCTACCATGAAGGGAGCTTACATGGTGGCGCATAAACCTATTAACCATAATGTTCTATGTATTGTAGTTTCAAATACTTATATAGCGGTGCTACAAGCACTTTCATATTACTTACTCTGGTTGGCCATAATCTTCGAAATAATCTTAGTGTTCAACAATCAGTAAATTGTTGTATATCCCATTCTAGTGTCCACATGTTTAGGAATATTATTTTAATCACCCACCAGGTGTATGTGTTGATTTACATCATTGCCCCTTCTTGTAAAATTTGATCTAGACACGTGAGTATGCATAATCGAAGATGAAGCGACATTAATTGGATGCTGGGCAGTACGCTTTATTCATAGAGCAGATGTGTGAATGACTCAAGATGTTTGCCTCATGTACATGCATTGCTTTCTCGACAAGTATGTGTATAACAATTTAGTACATTTTGAAAATAGCTATAGCGAGTTAAATATCACATTGGAAACAATTCCCTAGAATCGAGATTTGCGAGGACATTGGCAAATGACTACATTCGCCGTAGCTAAATCAGGGCACATTGGCCTGGCGCTGTGTCGTCAAATATCAGTCCAGGACTTACTTAATATGAATTGGTCTAGTATCTGTAATATTATTCTGGCATAACTGAACTATATGAAAATGAATTCACATAATTCGTATGGATTGGCCAACAGCTGTGTGTCCGAGTGCGTGAGATTGTGCATACGCGCGTACATGCATGCATGCGTGGGCGAGGGTGTGCATATGTGACTATGTATGTATATTTGTGAGTGTGTGTGTGACGAGCCTGCGCATATACATGCACGCACGCCTTCATACCAGTGCGTATGTACGTAAATGTGAGTAGAAATAATTCCTGTTATCAATTAGCTTATGCTTAATGACCGTTACATTTATTCGAGCTCATTCGTCCTGGTTTCCTAATTACATTTTCGCATTGATGTGTGTGAATAATTCTTTTATAAACGCTTCCAGTTGAGTAGACTTCTGTAAAACAGAAAGCCGTCATCAGTCACAAATGGCACTGTGGTTGATGTGTATTGAGAAATGTGAGAATTCTTGTTATTTATAGAAAGCTCTTTCTCTTTGGCAGGAATCTCAAGCATAAACGATCAGCTTTTTCGCAATATAACTGGGTTAGTGAGGCTGTTAAAGATGCAATAGCTGTTCAATATATTAACATATTACATTTAACCAATTCATGTTAAATCCAGTCAAAACAGGTCTCTACCCTGGCCTAGTAGAATGTCGATTTCCCGGCCAAGAGAAGCTTATTTCGAAATTTTGCTTCTGGAATGATTGGCTCGATAAACAAGTGAGTCATTCTGGTGAGACATTTTCAAAAATAGACTTATCTTGGACTGCACCTTGACTTTCAATTAGCATATATTCTGATATTCTTAACAAAATTAGCCAGTAATGGGCTTAATGTTTAATTGTTTCCTTTTAAAACAGACAGCCAAGGCTTTCTGTAAATGCTGTTTTAAAATGGTGTCCATTTGTGCACTGTTTAAAAGAGTGAATTTCTCTGACAATCGCATAATGACATCGCCTCTCTCATGCCTAAATGCGTATCCATTTCGCCGAAACCAGTGACTAGTGATTTCTGTTTAAGTACGGCTTACTAAAGACGGAAGCAATCAGCAAACAATTATGCACACAAATAGCCGAGGATTTTGAATTATTCAAACATCCAAAATAATCCGGAAAAACGGAAATATAATAAGACTAAAACACCTGGATGCTAAATATAAGGGTGATTGATAAAATGCTGTGCACACACACACACGCACGCACGCACGCACGCACGCACGCACGCACGCACGCACGCTCGCACGCACACATGCCCACACACACACACACACACACACACACACACACACACACACACACACACACACACACACACACACACACACACATACTGGCGTCTATCTCGCAGCACATAGTTACTACACCACATGCACATGGTTGAAAATATACTTGTATTCAACTCTTCCCTTGACATGCGAAAATAGCCAATACTCTCTCTCTCTCTCTCTCTCTCTCTCTCTCTCTATCTATCTATCTCTCTCTCTATCTATCTATCTATCTATCTATCTATCTATCTATCTATCTATCTATCTATCTATATATATATATATATATATATATATATATATATATATATATATATATATATATATATATATATATATATATATATTCTAAACAATTCTTGGATGTGCGTAGCAAATCTGGCACATGTGTGTTTCAGAAACATTAGACAAACCCCTAGATGAGGGATAACTCGGACTCGACCAGAAACGTTGAATGACAAATGTAAAATTAATAGAAGAGATTGCTGTGGCGTGGCATGGGAAGCGATATGGAAGATTGTTACTCGGAGACTGCCATATTGTGAATACAATACAGACGATACGGCAAGATTGCGAGTCGTTGATTCTGCTATGCTTTCCAGCCATTATCGGAAAGTCTAATTTGGAGAATTGAACCATATGCAATAGTGTCTGGCACACTCCGGTGAGAGAACAACAAAGGAGACAACATGCACCTAACAATTTCGCTGGGGATAGCGTCATTAATACAGAGACGAGTCGTACGGCAAAGCACAACAGATCTTGTCGAGAGCAGTTTGGTGATTGGAAACGAACTCGAGATTTGGACGAAAGAAATATGTGGCTACAGAGCAGCGGGTGAATACGACTAACAAAAGCTGAAAGACAACCGGTGAGGGACCTTGGATTGACACCAATTACACTGTGAAGGAGACGTGAGTGGGCTGTTGTACTAGTATTCCGAGTTGAAAAGGATAGTCCAGGACAAAATTATATATCACACTCCGCCGCGCAAATCACAATCTCAAATAACTTTTATCGCATCAAATTGGAAACGAGTTTGACCGATTAACTTTCTCGTGTTAAAATAAGACAATCATATTTGAAGAAACGCGCACTACAGAATGTAACTGAAATTGCAATTGCATAGACACATACATACGCACACTCCAGACGGGTAGCTTCCCCAATCAAAGCTCAATAGTGTTCAATGTTCTCAATTCTATTCATTTTATCATGCATTGCTTCAATTTTGACTTGCTTTCGGTCTATTATAAAGAAGTAGCTATACTCATATGACGAGAAACAACGGCAAACAGACACACATACAGGCATGAAGGCAGAGAGACATACAGGCGTGCATCCATGCATGCATGCATGCAGGCAGGCAGGCAGGCAGGCAGGCATGCAGGCAGGCAGGCAGGCAGGCAGGCAGGCAGGCAGGCAGGCAGGCAGGCAGGCAGGCAGGCAGGCAGGCAGGCAGGCAGGCAGGCAGGCAGGCAGGCAGGCAGGCAGGCAGGCAGACAGACAGACAGACAGACAGACAGACAGACAGACAGGCAGGCAGGCAGGCAGGCAGGCAGGCAGGCAGGCAGGCATACTGACAAGTATAATACAATTACATTGTCATTCTGAGGAGAGCGTAAAACTATTATTATGTCATGTCCCTTTAAATTTAAGAAAGAATCGTAATCAAACTGAATAAAGGCAATGAAATCTCGATTCTGTGTGATTACTGCGTTCTACGGCTGTAGTAGTAGAAACATCCTACAACTGCAATCATTCCTTCTTCACTTGTGCCCACCGTGTCTTGTCCTCAGCCGAAATCATTAGCTTCCTCATGTCCATTCTTTACTTGAGTGTACCGAGTCCTGCTTTCTTGAGGTAACCTCGTAGCACGCTTAGCAGATTTATGCAATGACGCCCTCTCCTGCCTTTATAGTTGCTGGCTCCTAGTAGCACATGCCCAAACATAGACCATCTTTGCTGGCCGACTTTTACAGACAGCGGCGACATTTTATACATCTTGTGGAGTGCATCGTTGGAAATTATGCTGTCTGGCCATCTGTGTTAAGGGATGGTGCGTAGGTGTTTGCGGTAGCAGGCATCAAGTTTGTCTAGAGATGCCTTTGGAGCTGCCTAGCTGTTACAGTTATAGAGCATCAAGGATACACAGGTTTCCTTGCATAGGCCTAGCCGTTTCATCAAGTGCATCTTTGATCTACGAATCCATAGCTTCTAGAAGAACTGAACAGTCGTGTTCCCCATGACACAGCTGCGACAATATCAGCAGTACTGCAAAGCAGTGAGGCCAGAACTTTACTTTTCCTCCATGGTTCGTCGCCAAGAAGTGGATCGTTTTTTTTCTTTAATTTCATGCTTTGTAGATAGGTATATGTGGGTGAACATAATTTTGGATTCATGCATAAAGAGATTCTCTGTTTTTAATCTGCTTGCAGCTATTGGGAGAAGTTCGTTAGGGGGGTTTCCCCTCATCTATGAAGTCCACATCGTTGGCATATTCCATCTCTAGCGGCATGCCCATACACTGATTTCAGTGTCACAGCAAGGCAACAGGTGAAGAGCACGGGAGATAGCTGTTGGGAGTCGATTGGTGTCTCAAACTCCACATACTTCACTGACTTGACTCGTACTCTCAGCTTGGTGTCTGCAAGTAGTAGTCTCACTAGTCGTAGCTCATCTTCATTGCATCTAGCCTGGCGTAGTAGATCCAGGACCTTTGAGCGTGTACTTGAATCGAAAGGCTCGTGACATGTCACTGCCAATTTTGTGGAAATCCTAATGTTCGGGCATGACTTCCGACACAATTATGCGTTGAGCCCATACAATGTCTGCATAGCTGCGGCCACGTTTGAAGCCACTTTGGCATGATCCGGTGAAGTCATCGATCTTGTCTCTGATGCGGTATAGAATAACATTGGATAGGAATTTTCTTATACTGTTGAGGAGCACAATGGACCGCATATTGTCGGGTGGAGAGGGGGGGGTGGGGCAGGTGTCATTTTTGGGCTTGGGTAAAAGGGTGCTTTGGCCTACAGCGTCGATGTGAAGGTGGTGCATAAAAACTGAATTAATTAGGTGCATGATCTGTTTTGAGATAATGTCACTTGCATATGTGAATAGTTCATTGCTCATGCTTCTAGGTTTAGATGCACGTCCGTTTTTCAGGATTTTAACAGCCTTCTCAACTTATGCTCGTTTAATTGGTGTTAGTAATCACCTGGGCTCTCCTGAGAACGTTTGCTAGGGCTTATCATCATGGCCAGTGAATTGTCCCTTGAACCATTCTCGATTCGCCTCGGCTTGTCTGTGGTCAGTCCAGATAGAGTGTCATTCAGCATTGTGGACAGTGAGTGGCGATGTGTAGTCTATATCTCTCAAGGCTCTGGCTGCCCGAAGCATTTTGTGACAGTTATTGTGGCAGTGATTTCATCTGCTAGCGAGTCTGCTTGTTGAATAGATAAAATATGTTACGTGTTCGCTAATGTGGCGCATACACTTCGAGACAAAGGACACATAGGCAGGCACTACGGTAATACCGTAAACCCCCACAGCTATACATGAAGAACCTTCAGCACATCATGTGTAGCTCTTTGTTTCAGAAAATGAATAGAAGACATTTGATTTCTCGCAATTGAAATGGTATCATATAATGCTGCGTGGTATGGCATGTTGTCATAGCGGTGACGATGCCAATTTTCAATATGGTTGACACCGTATATCGGTTGTACGGGGTGTGGTGGGGCCAAGGTCTATGTAATATTTTTTCTGATACACTTGTAGCAAGTATACATGTGTTCTCGGGAGCGCTTGGCTCAAAATACACGCTCACGACCTTTACTTTTTTATAAGCATCTGGAATATGGTATATGTCTGTAAAATGTATAGTTCGCATTGTTCCAATTATTTGTTAAAATCTAGCTTCTTACGGACTTACAGAATTTTGTGTTCCATTTACAATCGATTAATTCTAATGCAGGAGAGTACTCGTGTGTTTAATCATCACGAATCGAACAACGGGATATATACCTTCATTTTTTATTAATCAGTTAATTAATGCTTGTTGAAAATTGCTAGTGTCACAGACAGCAACACGTTTCAATCAATTACTCTTATTTTATCATTCTGATGGCGAGCGGGCATCTAGTCCTATCGTTTACATTGCTTAGCCCTCCCAGTCATGATCATGTTGGCCCGTTTCAAGGGGATGGGGTGGCGGCGTTGTTAGAGCACACGTCTATTGAAGTAAGCCTGTTACCGGTATGATGCGAACTAACATGACTGGTCAAGCTGGTCGTTAACTTGTAATCTTAGCTTTACAGACTTATCTAAACATGAGGGGGTTACTTAGCTTTGATGTAATAACTCTCTCGCTCAGAAATACAGCACCAATAAACATGGTTGTTTGTATCTGAATTGCGACAATTTAAAACTCCCGCATAGCTCACAATGTGGACTACCCGCTTAGACTAGCAAACGGTTTGAACAAATAGTCTTAGATATATGTAATCACATGTTTTTGCAGAATTGTAATAACTGACTTATTCATACCTCATCCATTAGCCTACACGCTAAACAATCGCCAATCATGCGCACATGAATTGAAGAAGGAACACATTTTAAACCCAATTAGATTATGTTAACACTGATTACGAAAGACTAATAGAAAGTCATTTATTTACAGTTTGTTTTACTAATATTATCGCGTAAAATTAAATAGTTCGAAGCTAATTTGAATGAGATGGTGTGCTACAAACAACAGCTGCATCTAGCAGTCACATTAGTTTCAAAATATTGGAAAGCTTAGAGACAGAGTGCCATTCGTCATAAGCAATTTGGTGGGAATGGAACATACGGGAAATGCTGACTTTTGTATGTTCATATAGGTCTGTGTTTTAACCCTTTAATGGAAAAATTTAGTGAAAAGAATTATAATTATCTCATGGAAAATCTTAAGTTGCCGACTAAGGCAGGTTATTTTTTTTAGGATTTACAGCTGGGATGTCTGTAAACAGTCATTTCAGTGGTAAATTGTCAAAAATAGACTACTTTAGGTTTGCAAATTGACAGTTCCCAAGACCAATGCAGATGCTGACTTAGTAGCAATATCTATAAGTAAGAAAAGATCATCAGTGTCGGTTAATCCGCAAATTTGATTAAACTCGGTTTGTCGGTTTGAGCATGATTACGGCGGTTTGCAAACCGTCAACATATTGAACCGGTTTACGATGTGATATCATAGCTGTAGTATCAAGAGTGGAATGTATGTGACGTACAGCAGTGTCCCCTTATCGGCAATTTATAGCAAATGAATATTGGCTAGACGTTATACTATGCATGTTTCATTGCCTCTAAAGCCGCATTGCCGCTGCATCGATAGGCTGGACAAGCGGCGTGTGGGCGCTGAAGATCAGATAACAACACATCAAAGAAAATAAGGATGGACAGCACATAGACTGCACAATCTACTGTGGGCTGGCCTAGCTGACTTTGCGAATTGTGCCAGCTCTCGATAGCTGCATCGCTACGTTGTCCACGTTTATATAGGCATTGTGGCTGTGACCTAATTGTGTTATTGTTTATGATTTCCTGAGATAGAACCACTAACAATCTCTACGTGACTGTTGCTGCCTGACACGTGATGACTTCACTTAGTGAAAATTCGCATTGCCTTGTCTTCTTGCCCCATTCTTTCTAGATTGGGTAACACCAGAAACCGAGATAGCTGAAGAAGACAGCACATTTCCATGAAACAATGCTATGAGGAACTGAGCATTTAATAACACACGCGACGAAGGGATGTAATACATTATTAGCCCTCAGTAATGTCACATGACCAAATGATGTTATTTGATTGGTTAAGATCAGGGATGGATGCTCTGGTATTTCCCTCACGCGAGGGCAATACCACACGATATCCCCCGCGCGAAAAAATGTGTATTAGTTTTACGTTGCAGCTGGCCATAAAGCTCATTATAATAATATGCGTGTTGCTAAAATGGCGAATACGCACCCGCTTCGGAAATGTTGAATTTCATGATTTCAAGTGACTCAATTTGAAGACAACTATACGGGAACGCTGTTGCATGTTTTGAAACTAAGTTGACGGGAGCTGTTGCTGCAGCAAGGTTGTATATCCCGCAACACACTTGCAGTCGAATAACGAATGCAATATTCAACAAATTATTCATAGCCATAAAAATGGCGAGTACAGTATCGATCGGAATCTTGTACATTTCCTCGTGATGTGATAATAATAGTCCGCGTGACGAACGTGTTACACACGGAAATCAACATTTTGTATTACTCATAGACTTAATTGTAGAAGTAATTAGTCTAAGGTAAGCCCAAACCGAAGAGTGGTGTTATTCCGGATTACCTCTCTAGCGTGAACCCGACCATAGACGCCTTTTTTGGTTTACAGTGTCAAGTTCACTCTTGCAGACCTAGCCAAGAGATGTCTAATTCAAGATTTGCTTATCTACTTATATTGTCACGTTATGATAAAATCTCTATCTTCGGCGTCTGAGGGGTAATACATTCGTTACACCAGTGTTTTGACGGGGGTTGGGGTGTAGAGGCTGTTACCACATGCGCACAAAATTATATTTCAAGAGCGGAGCTACGCTACGCTCGGGAGATACAGCGTTTGCGCATGTGGTTACAGCCTATACCCCCACCCCCTCCCCACCCTGCCCCGTCAAAACACGGGTGTAACTAATAATATTAATATGTCTGATGTCAAAATCGAAATATGTCACATTTTAGTAGAAGCCACAATCATAAGTGGCAAGGGTCCGATAGCAAGGGTCTAAATCTTATGAATTTGCTGTATTTACAGATTAACAAACGTATTGTTGATTACTTTGAAAATAATTTGTCTGTCAATTGTTGCTACCATGCAGATTCCAGTTTCAAAATATTAACCATGGACAGCACATAGACTGCACAATCTACTGTGGGCTGGCCTAGCTGACTTTGCGAATTGTGCCATCTCTCGATAGCTGCATCGCTACGTTGTCCACGTTTATATAGGCATTGTGGCTGTGACCTAATTGTGTTATTGTTTATGATTTTCTGAGATAGAACCACTAACAATCTCTACGTGACTGTTGCTGCCTGACACGTGATGACTTCACTTAGTGAAAATTCGCATTGCCTTGTCTTCTTGCCCCATTACTGGAAAACGAGATTCTGGGAATTCATGATAAGATTAATTCAAAGGCGTGGGCAAAGTGTGTGGAGATTAAATAGACGGGGGTGGGCGGGGGAGGGGGTAGCTAGCAATGGCGACTTCATACACGTGTATTACGTTGGATAGTGTGAACCTAAATTGACTGGGCGATGCTGCTGCCTATGACAGCAACGGCACCCAGTCAAATTAGTAAATTAATTAATATTCAACACCTTGCCGCTATAGATACCTTGAAAATTGGATTCTAAGAATTCATGGTTCAAAGTATATAATCGATCACACACACGCAAAACCTGGGCATAGCTTAGCTATAAATTGGCTCTAAATAACTATACATGATCCGTGTATTGTTCTGTAGTTACAGGCGCGATAAGGGTGTCTAACAGACTCTATTATCAATTCATGCTAATATTGTTTCAAAGACAGAGTAATGCCGGTGATATGATGAAAAGCCGATGAAGCCGTACTTTATACACAAAACAGTGTTGTGATGAGGATTTTAGAGAGGTCATTAGGCGATATACTGTCTGAGCTATCGTACGGCTGGTCCAAACCCAACAATCTGATCAAGACTTAGAATCGCTGTATCAATGCATAGAGATCTCACCAATGTATAGGTTGACCAGACTACTTGCTTGTTGACGCACTCAGCCTATGTACGTGTTCGTAATGCGAAGACAAATGGTGTTCCCGGTGATGTGTGAATCGCCCGGTGTGAAGTTTGATCATAGCTTTAGATTACAATCGTGGGCTCTTCAGATAGCACACGCTTGCTAGAATACAGAGTATTGATAGGTATAGCAGTAATGATTATGTTTTATTTGTGAGCGAGGGCGTCTGGTGGCATAATTGACTCTTTTCATGCGCGATTTGAAATCACACGGCGTTCTAAGTTAATAAATCTTGTCCATTTCCCATTTCAATAAATCAACAAGAGTGTGTCCACGATATCACCACGATATCACCAATCAGTACATCATGATGGGTAGCAGTCATATATAATCATTTGGTACGATTTATATATTGGATCAACACGTATGTTGTCACTCGTATGGTCATCTGAACCAAATGTGTTTTGGCAAACAATTGCGTTATTAATAAGACCAACCTTGGAATGCTCCGTTTCGAGATAATAATGAGGACAGTTATAAATATTAATTTCGTAAAAACGACTCGAAATATTTGAATTCTCAAAACTGTGTCTGCATGAAAATATTCGTCAGAATGAAACTATGTAGATCACGAGTTGATAGGCTCAGAATTATGCAAATCAAGTTTCTGGAAAGGCGGGAAAACAGACCATTGAAACGGTCACGTGAATCGAACATTTTTTCACTTGACATACACACACCCTGGCATGATAGAATCCTACTAAGATTGGAAATAGTCGAATAGTATGGGGAGCGTATTAAGAACTTCGCAGGAAAATTGGGATTTCCTGAAACGCTTCGTCAGAAAGAAATTCCTTTGAATATCAGTTCAAATCAAACGAGTTCCTAGAAGTTGAACACGTTTCACCATAATCAGATGTTTGTATTAGGATGTATTAGAAGAGCATATACAATTTTACGGAGAAGAATACGAATACGAATACCGAGCCTGAATAATAATTATAATAAGCTATGTGGATAGATGTGTGCGGATTAATTATAGGTTTTTTTCTGTCAGCTAGATGCACTCCAGTCATTAAGGAAGCTACGCCATCCTGAGAAGCTCACATCAAGTGACGCACAACCCCTGCTCTTAATTAGGGTCATACAATTTGTACTTTTTGAATATTTCAAGAATTCTTATATTAGAATAATTGAATGCTGATATTAGAGAACCAAACCAATCAGTGGAATGATATCTTATACTGCATGTTCGCTCCCCCCCCCCCATCCTCTCTCTCCCTCCCTCCGTCCCTCCCTCTCTCCCTCCCTCCCCCCTCTCCTCTCTCTCTCTCTCTCTCTCTCTCTCCTTTTCTCTGTTTCTGCATACCCTTTTGTCTGTATATCTGTCTATGTGTCTGCCTGTATGTATGTGTCTGTGTGCATGTCTACCTGTCTGTCTTCCTGCCTGCATGATTGCCGGCATGTCTGTTTCTCCTCCTCTCTCTCTCTCTGTCTCTCTCTCTCTCTCTCTCTCTCTCTCTCTCTCTCTCTCTTCTCTCCTCTCCTCTCTCTCCCTCCCTCCCTCCCTCCCTCCCTCCCTCCCTCCCTCTCTCTCTCTCTCTCTCTCTCTCTCTCGTCTCTCTCTCTCTCTCTCTCTCTCTCTCTCTCTGTCTCTCTCTCTCTCTCTCTCGCAGAACACACATACCATTTCACGTCGGCCGCGCATGCTCAATGATGTAATCTGTACATGTAATGTTGCTTTTATCCACCTGCTTAGCCAGTGAATCTCAATTGTTCAAGCACGGTGAAATGTAAAGCGTTTAAAGCCAGCACTGATCAGCTCTAGCTGACAGTGTGCTTTAGACAACCTAGCACCGCGTTATGTTAATGACAGTCTGATTTTAAGCTAGTCTGGACGAGTCGACTGTCAACACTACCATTAGTGTTTGACAACCTAGTTTCGTTCACGGTATTCCGCTGAAGAGCAGCGTCATGAAGGATGATTACATGATGGTGCCCATACCCATGAACCTTATGGTTCCACCCATTTAAATTTCAATAGCCTGTATAGCTGTGCAAAGAGTGCGTTCACAATAATTACTCGGGTTGGGCATAATCCTTGATAGAACCTAACAGTTTTCAGCAATCAGTACATAATTTTATATCGTTTGCTATTGTTCACAAGTTTTCGAATATTATTTAAATTACTCTCCAGAAAGTGCTGATTCACATAATTGCCCCTTATTTTGTAATTTCGTCTTGACATGTGAGTATAATCTTAGGTAAAGCGGCATTACTTGGATACTGTGCAGTAGATTGTATTCATAGGAGAGATTGTTGAATGACTCCCAAATGTCATCTCATTTATATCCATAACTTGCTCTTCAACTATATGTATAACAAATTAGTACATTTGGAAAATATCCATAGCACTCCAAACAACACATTTCCACAATGCTCTAGAATCGAGATATACGAGGACATTAACAGATGACGACACATGCCGTAGCTAAATCAGGGCACATTGGCCAAGAGTAGATTCTTCTAATATTGGTCCAATACTTACTTAATCTGAATTTGTCTAATATGTGTAATATTATTCTGGAATAATTGCTCTATATGAAGATAAATTCACGGAGTTTGCATTGATTGGCCAACATGCTAAGACAGCCAGAAAGGGAACATCTGTCGAATTGTGTCAAATTGCACGGAATCTGACAATAGAGCAATGTGCAAGCTGCTCTGTTTTACTTTAATGTCTAGATCCGATCTATCACTCAAGCATACGGCGTCATATTCAATTACGTCACAATCGGCTGCCGTTGCAATCAATATGTATAATGAACGGCGCATCTAAGTCCGTCACGAACATTGAAGAGTCCATTAAGTGTATGAATTGCGTGTCTTTATTATTTAATAAACATTATGTTGACTATTTTAAACCAAATTTGACTAAACTGGAAATGTGTTATGCTCCACACTAACGGGTAGCTGTCGATAGAGTGCTTTCACTGTCGCGATCTTAGCTTGGCTACCCGTTTGTGTGTTCCTAGGGGATTGAGATGAAAGTATAAAGTCACGCATCTGATACAATGAATTATTGCATCTAGATAGGGCCGATTTTTTATGAGAGTTGATTACACTAGAATAACGTATTGCATATTACATCTCTATTCATCGATCTGTACGGGATTCAACACACAAACACACTGCTCGGATGGATATCTGATACCTCGGTGGCGTCCTTGTAATGTATGTACTACGATGCTATTATTTGACCCATCTATGCCATCAGTCAGTTTAGTGTGTGGGAGGCAAAACAGAAAGAAATTGTAGCATTTATTCAATCTCATTAAGAATTTCATGGCGAAGATTAATGGCGATGTTGCCTCTAACCGGTCTCTGCAGTGGTCTCGAGGAATGTTCATTTACAGTCCAAGAGAAGTCCGGTTCTTATTCTGCAGATGTGCATTCGATAAGCACATACTTTGACCAAATTTAGTTAGTAAAGGGTTAAGCCACATAGAGCAGGTTTTGTCATGTAAATCACCTTCATACGCATTATATAGATATTCATCATTGAGCACAAAGTAAGTGCAATTGGCTTGGCATATTATGTGTGCTCTCCGCAAGGATAGTGAATGCGATCATATGTGCACACGTGATGCCTATGCATTTTGTAACATCAAGCACATCATAATGGATCAGTACAGCAATCATTTCCCATGGCCTGTGAAGTAGGGATAGCATTGAATTGCATGAAAATGATGAATGATGTTATATGACACCGTTTCTAGATGCTAACATCAGTACTGGCTAGACATAAATAGTGTGAGACACTTATATAAATACATCGTGTGATGATGTTGTTGATCAGATCAAGCCATTATTTGTAACGAAGCAGATGCAATTTAACTCAATTCTAATTAATCCAGGCTGATGCACGGTTAACGTGTATGCATGTACGCATGCTAATACATGCACAATGAACTACACATGAAGTAGTCAAGCAGGCAATTATAACCAGTGTGTATTTTCACAAGCGCGTATCTTGTTCCAGATGGTTTACATCTAATAGATATAACAATGAAATAACGGAGTTTAACTATTGCTAATGTGCACACCTGCCATCTTGTGACTGGCTCATTGCCGAAAGTGAATGTAGTTTGCTGAGTGGTATACCTGTCAAATCATCAAAGCAACATCACGGTTTTGTTATCGATGCCCAACACTGTTCACCACGCATCAGTGAACGCGTCAGCTACACGCTTTGTGTTGAAACACTGAGCGTTGTGAATGTATCAAATAGCAACTGGCATTACATAGACAATGCAAAAGCAGGCGTGTCCAACAATCGAATTAAAAAGAAAAACAGTCATGTAAGTTGTCAGAGGTTTTAAAACTTTGCTAGAACCAACACTTTTCACGATGATATATACCAATGTATTACATACTAAGCAGTTTGTAAATCGTTATACATGTGTCGTGTCTGTTTGAAGGTACGAAGAACATGATGCATGTGTGTCTTGATCATATTAACGACAAATGAGCGGATCTACAGCAGTTCAATAACACGATTAGCTAATCACCTCAGGCAAACCAATTCTGATTCTGTTTGTGAAATAGCAGTTTGCATTAACAGCAAATTTGATTATCCCGTGTCCCTCTCTAAGAGTCGAAGGAGAAGCAGAGACATGGATGTTGCTGGATATATAGCCGCCGTTAACGAGCTGATCAGTCACCAAAGATTAGCTAGTCCTCACTAAGTCTACCAGTTTTTAAAGATCGTATGCCTTGTTAATCAACTAAACTATATCGATGTTTCGATTAAGCAGCTGTCCGTATCGGAATGGGCAGATAGTGTACAGATGTGCCTGCTGTCAGGATATATGGCGATACGCAACATGCTGCGCAAATAGTGAACTAATGCGACGTCTCTAGCTTCAAGAGTGTTCAAAATGAAACCAGTAATGCAAGTTGTGTCACATGTGGAGAACAGAACTCAAATCCCAAATCAATGCAACTGCCATATTGAGTATATATTCGCCTAACTGGATGCCAAAATAATCGTACTGGCATCATGTATCACAACAAAATATACTACAGGTAATTGATATACTTCAGTATTTCTAAGACAGCGCACCTTCTATGGGTGTAACTAGGATGCGTATAGTGTCAGATGTGGTGCGATTTATTTCTCTGAGTGTGTGTGTAAACTTAACATGCGAGACTGTTTATATGCTGGGGTACTGTACATTCATTATTGTTAGTCTATCTCTGTACACCATCCCCTTCTGGTTAATACGTGCATCTATCCCATGTCTACAAGTCATTCACTCTGGCCTTTAAGAATTAGAACATACTGGACACTTGAAGAGATGGTTTTATGTACGCCCGATATGGTCTGTCTGGTCATAGCAGTAATGGATGCTACCGTTTAATACACCAATGACGTATTATTCTGTTCCCAGCTGGCATAAACTGCTGAAGGAAAATCCGTTTTTTAAATTAACTATGGCAATCAAGAAATACAAGCTCAATGACACCAGCTCATTTTTAGTAGATAAAGAGGCTTTCGAGATGCAGATAATGGAATATCTAATGCAGAACAGTACACATGTATTGAACCTGTTCAGAAGCTTGGATGTTATATCATGTATGGCAGCGCCATTAAGTAGAAGCGAGAAGTAGAATATCACTGCAAGTTCAATGCCACACCAGTGACTGAGATCTGGCAATATTAGGGAACCTGGTCAGGCCACATCCCAGTACGTGTTTGGCGCCAATGAGGTGTCCATTTGCATTACATTAACTTGCCGCATGTCTGGTCTCCAATTACTAGACTCCCATGAATAGACTCCAGCACTGTGTGGTCAAAGCCAGCAACAACTTTGAGTCATAGTGTTTTCAATATATTTGGCAGATCCAGAGTTATTGCCCGTTGGGATTATTGTGTGCTAGCGTGCAGCTATTAAGAGACTGATCATTTGTTCAGTAGAAGGTGGTACTGAATGACAGGTGTTATGTAATGCATTAACGTGTTATCCCAGTGTGACCCCAAAGATAACGCCAAATTGCAGTATATAGGAAATTCATGAAAGATAGCAATATGTGTAGATTGGATAGCAATGCTGGTTATAAGAGAGGGAGGGGGGAGGGAGAGAGTAGGGAGGGAGGGAGGGAGGGAGGGAGAGGTGGACTGACTAGGAGGTGGCCTGGAGAGAGTGTCTAAATGTCATAAATAGCATTAAGTCATTGTTTGAGAGAGCGGCAGTTGCTGCTTTGTCAGGGCCTTTCAAACAATGGATTTAAAAATGATCTGACATAAAATTGCTGCTGTATGCTATATAGCACAGTGTTGCCTACTGTCTATATGGTGTGCGTGCGTGCGGAAGTACATATGTGTGTTCGTGCGTCCGAGCGTGCGTTTGTGGGCGCGCGCGCGCGCGCGTGTGTGTGTGTGTGTGTGAGAGAGAGAGAGAGAGAGAGAGAGAGAGAGAGAATCAAGTGCACGTGTGCCTGCCTGCCTGCCTGCATGAGTGAGTCGCTGGATGGGTTCGTGCATGCACGCTTGCGTGTGCACATGTGTTTGCACGCGCGCATGTGTCTATGTATCTCTATTTCTTATGGGTGCACGTGCTCGTACGTATACACGCACGCCTGCATACGTCCAGTGTATGTGTACGTCTGTGCGCGTAGAACTAATTACAGTTATCAATTAGCTAATGCTTAATGACCGTTATAGTTATTCAAGCTCAATCGTTCTGCGTTTCTAATTACATTTTCTCATTTATGTGTGCGAATATTTCTTTTATAAACGCTTTCCAGTTGAGTAGACTTCTCTAAAACAGAAAGCCGCCATCAGTCACCAATGGCACTGTGATTGATGTGTATTGAGAAATGCCCGAATTCCTATTATTTTATAGAAAGCTCTTTCTCCTTGACAGACATTTCACACAATACGATCCGCTTTTTCGCAATATAACTGCTTTAGTGAGGCTGTTACAGACGCAATAGCGGTTTGATATATTAACATATTGTAATCAAACAGCAGCGGGATCGAATTTTGAGATTGGTGTAAACTTACATTTCATTTGAATTGTGAACTTGAACCTATTTTCATTATTAGATTGCAGTGCTCCTTACATAGGAGGGACATTCCTCTTCAGTTTGTTTACTGGTAATTTTGTCAAATGACAGTATTTGCTGTTCGACGGACTTAATATAGATGGAGCTTATTTGAATGCTTATCAGATACGAACGTGAGATTTTAGATGGCGTTGCTTTTGTTATCTTCCAGATTTGCATATCAAGTAATAGCTAGCCGGAGACGTTAACCACTCGATTCTGATAGTCTGTTTTAAGGTTCTCATCATACGGTTGTGGTTTTAGAATGTTTGATTTTCTTTGAATGATGATGCTAGAAGTTGTTGCAGATGCGCAGTGCAACAGTTTCTTGTAGTTATTCAATGCATTTCTCGTAGATTCTCAGACGAATGCATTCTGATGTGTATGTCGAAATGGGAATTCAGAGTGGAATGTCAATTTTGGAGTAATGCTCTGACCTAAATCGTGAGCTTTACGTTAGCATGATTTCAAATCCGAATAATAAACTGCTACTTCGGCAATTGTAGTTTGTCTGACGTTAAAGTTTCCAAAAAATATTAGCGTTGTCTTTCCCCGGCTGTTGTGGCCGTATGGCAGTGTGTTGCTTTCTAAGTTTTATTTACGTAAAATACGTTGTTGCTGTAATAGCAGGGTAACATTAGTTTTTGACATTTCCGCCTTCTTGTACTACATTGTTATCAGGTCTTAAACCGGTATTTTTAAGCAGTTTTTTCTAAACCATTATTTGATTCCATGTTTGTACATGCTCGCATAAATTAGTCCTTGTGGCTATGGGCTATGTTCATGGAACCACATACATCTCAGTTTATGCTGTCAGCCACATTGTCACGTGATCCGCTCAAATTCAAAGGTTACTAAGTTTTTTACGGCCGGCCGCCATGTTGGTTATGTGATCATTATTGCATAAAATCCAGTCAGAGTATAACTTTCAGATTGTATTGGATAGGTCATGTATTTCGCCAGTAACATTTGATTAAGAGATGCATTAATTATGTTAAAATTGTCCAGTAGTAAATGAACTGAAATGCATTGTGTTAAAATCATCAATTGGAGCTAAAAATACAAGTCACGCTTCCAGATTTAGAAATTACAGAGAAACCAAAACTTCTTGTTGCGGATATTCCACCACTTCGAGGCGCAACCATTAGTGTCCAGTTTATGAAGATTACATTCATGTAGGCACAATTTAACAGTACACGTACAGAACCAATAATTGTTATTACCTAATATACGTCCTCTAGGAGTTTATCTGATTGTCAATTAAAAGATTCCATTTATTGAATATTTCAAATCTGTTTGTTAAAGTGCTAGGTCATTGTCAAAGGGGCGTTCCTCCCTCTTGACGACGGCGTCAGTACTAAAATGTCATAGTCTAGAGATTTCTATTAAAGTAAGTCGGCCGCACACATTTTAGGCTATAGCTAGGATCGGTGAAACAGATTTATTAGATAGCAGCCTGTGGTGCTTATCAGTTATGCCTTGGTTGTTTCTGATTAATTTAGTAAAACTTTGACAGGGTACTTTAAAATTAGTTCGAAATTGCCACAAATTTGGCTCTAGGTATCAGCACCCTTTGGATGCTCAAAACTTAGTCCGGTGCCACATTAACCCAGGCCCGAATGGAAAGCTTGTCCATCTCAGCAGGGAGTGCGAAAGTCATTATTCTCATTCTTATTACGTTTGAATAGCTTTGCAGGTAAAGTAATCTTCTTCTGCTGATTCACCACATGGGTCATCAGCGGCTCGTGATTGCTTTCCGTGTCAGGTTGTTCTAGTTAATTTGTAGAGTTAGTTTTCCTTTTCACTTGCTAGATTTCAGGACAGTAGTTTGTTGTCAGCGCTTTCCAATTGGTACATGTTGCCGGTATTCATTCATACTTGGTACTTGTATACCCGACAACATCGCTGAGCCCAGTCCTTTCATTGTCAGCGCTTGCGCATTGTCAGAGTACTTTCTATTTGGTAGTCGTTGCCGGATTGTACTTGCGGTATTCTGTTACGAGATGGTGTCAACACTGCTACCCCCATTAGTATTTGTAGGTATATCAAGGACGGATCGAATTTAAATTGGAGTTATGTTGCCAGGTAGTGTGCTCATTCGCTATCACTACAGTATTTAATCTTGTGCACCATTTACTTGCCCATATTGTTATTATTTGTCTCTACCTAGCTAGTGTGTATAATAAGTGACATTTATTTATAACATTCAACTTTGCTGCCAATCATTTAGTCAGTTTTTAATTGACCTTTCAAAAGTGATTTTCGAGATAACCATTACACGTTTCTGGGACACAGTAAGTTAATTTGACCTTTGAGTCCTTAGCTAGCTATTAGTTCAGTAGGTGTTTCCATGTGTTGGTATTTGAACTGTTGTTCCGTCCGATTGCAAATTAAGTTGCTAGGTTGGCCAACAACTTCAACTAACAACATTTTGACTTAAGATCCATTTTTTTTAGCAAGCTCGGTCTTTTTTGTAGAACCGTTATATTGCATTCCACTTCCCATAAGAACTCGATTCTTCTTTAGAACTTAGCAGATCAGGCACAGCCTTAGATAACCCATCATGATTTTAGTGCCATCCCTTCCTATTGCATTTATAACACCATCTACATCGCACTTTCTTTGGACTAACATCACATTTTCACACTGTACTCCTCAAGATGTCAAACAGAGTCATCTGGCTCTATTTAAATTATGAACATTTCATCTTAATGCACTCGTTCAAACGAGTCAATTGTTTGAGAGGTTCATATACTACAGGGCGATGAAGTCTTCTGTGTATAAAGAAGGGTTTAAACTAGGTCAACGACGCAGAGATGAAGCAGCTATCCCGCGACAACAGCGAACTTCAGATCATTAGCAGGGTGGTGGGCGGAACGGCATGTGGGGCAAATTCTTACCCATAGGTTCCATGTAACCCATAATTAACCACCTTTTTATGTCCTGTTCCTGGCTTTAGTAGCATCTGTTTTGGCATGTTAATCCTTATTTTATTTACAATATTATGTTTAAACCCATTCATGGCGACGCTGACCAAAACAGGTCTCTACCGTGGCATGCGGGAATGGCCAAGAGATGCCTCTTTGAATATTTTACTTCTGGAATGGTTGGCTAAATGAGCCAGTTCCATTCTGGTGATAGATTTTCAAAAACATACTTCTCTTGGAAGGCACGTGGACATGCACTCATAATATATACTGATATCCCTAACCAACGGTAGCCAGGAAGGGGCCTTATGCTTAATTTTTTCATTTTCGCACAGACGACCAACTCTTTCTGCAAATGTTGTTGGAAAATGTGGTTCATTTGTGCACTGCTTAACATATTAGATTGCTCTGATAATCTCATAATGACATCGTCTCGCTTATGTCTAAATACGCATAAATTTCACCCATACCAGTGGCTAGTGAGTGTTTCTGTTTAAGTGCAATTTACTAAAGATGACTGCATGCAGCCAACAATTATGCACCAAATAGACGAGAATTGAATTAGCAAAACATCCCGGATAATCCAGAAAATACGGGACATCTACTAAGATTAAAATTAGCTGGCTAGGAAATATAACGGTGCTTAATTCGGACGATGTGCGCGCGCACACACGCACGCACGCACGCACGCACGCACGCACGCACGCATGCGCGCGCGTACACCTTCGTCGCTCATAGGGCACATAGTAGTCGACTCTTCCACTGACATGCCGACATGGTACTCTTATAGGCCTAATAGGTAATACATATATACGTTCCAGACAATACTTCGCAGGCGCGTAGCATAAGAATACTTAAGAAATTTCTATAAAATATCACAAACCCCAAGACGCGGTATAAGTCGGAATCGAGCAGAAGCTTTGGATGCCGAATGTGAAATTAATGTAAGAGATTGCTGTGGCATGGCATGGGGACGCAATATGGAAGGATTGCTACATGGCGACTGACATATTATTAATACAATACAGACGATGCAGCTATATTGTGAGTTGTGGATTCAGCTGTGCTGATCGGAACGTCTAATTTTGGACGTTTATTTCGGAGAATCGAACCATGCACAGTACAGTGCGACACACTGCACCGAGAGAACAACAAAGGAGACAGCATGGCCCTCTAGAAATTATCTGGAGATAGCCACATTACTCTAGAGACGAGTCGTACTGTGAAGTACAACAGAAAATATTGTCAAGAGCCGTTTAGTGATTAGAAACTGACTCCAGATTTGGACGCAAGAAAGTATGTCGCTACAGAGCAGCTAGAGGTATGTGGACTAACAAAAGCTGAAAGGACCACGCGTGACCTTGGGTGGACACTGATTACACTATGAATGAGACACGAGTGGACCGTTACACTACGATTCAGAGTTGAAAAGGATATTCGAGAACAAAATTATATATCGCATGCGCCTGGTATGTCACACAGTCAAATTACATCTATCACATACGATTGGAAACGAGTTAGACACCTTAACCTTCTCAAGTTGCAATTCA
>CM067369.1:226635797-226640797 GCA_034401795.1 Chaetoderma sp. LZ-2023a
CACGACACGACGATGTTTTAAGTCTTTGTTTGAGTGAGCGGCAGTTGCTGCTTTGTCAGGGGCTTTCAAACAATGGATTTAAAAATGATCTGACATAAAATTGCTGCTGTATGCTATATAGCACAGTGTTGCCTACCTGTCTATATGGTGTGCGTGCGTGCGGAAGTACATATGTGTGTTCGTGCGTCCGAGCGTGCGTTTGTGGGCGCGCGCGTGTGTGTGTGTGTGTGTGTGTGTGTGTGTGAGAGAGAGAGAGAGAGAGAGAGAGAGAGAGAGAGAGAGAGAGAATCAAGTGCCCTGTGCCTGCCTGCCTGCCTGCATGAGTGAGTCGCTGGATGGGTTCGTGCATGCACGCTTGCGTGTGCACATGTGTTTTCACGCGCGCATGTGTCTATGTATCTCTATTTCTTATGGGTGCACGTTCTCGTACGTATACACGCACGCCTTCATACGTCCAGTGTATGTGTACGTCTGTGCGCGTAGAACTAATTACAGTTATCAATTAGCTAATGCTTAATGACCGTTATAGTTATTCAAGCTCAATCGTTCTGCGTTTCTAATTACATTTTCTCATTTATGTGTGCGAATATTTCTTTTATAAACGCTTCAGTTGAGTAGACTTCTCTAAAACAGAAAGCCGCCATCAGTCACCAATGGCACTGTGATTGATGTGTATTGAGAAATGCCCGAATTCCTATTATTTTATAGAAAGCTCTTTCTCCTTGACAGACATTTCACACAATACGATCCGCTTTTTCGCAATATAACTGCTTTAGTGAGGCTGTTACAGACGCAATAGCGGTTTGATATATTAACATATTGTAATCAAACAGCAGCGGGATCGAATTTTGAGATTGTGTAAACTTACATTTCATTTGAATTGTGAACTTGAACCTATTTTCATTATTAGATTGCAGTGCTCCTTACATAGGAGGGACATTCCTCTTCAGTTTGTTTACTGGTAATTTTGTCAAATGACAGTATTTGCTGTTCGACGGACTTAATATAGATGGAGCTTATTTGAATGCTTATCAGATACGAACGTGAATTTTAGATGGCGTTGCTTTTGTTATCTTCCAGATTTGCATATCAAGTAATAGCTAGCCGGAGACGTTAACCACTCGATTCTGATAGTCTGTTTTAAGGTTCTCATCATACGGTTGGTGTTTTAGAATGTTTGATTTTCTTTGAATGATGATGCTAGAAGTTGTTGCAGATGCGCAGTGCAACAGTTTCTTGTAGTTATTCAATGCATTTCTCGTAGATTCTCAGACGAATGCATTCTGATGTGTATGTCGAAATGGAATTCAGAGTGGAATGTCAATTTTGGAGTAATGCTCTGACTAAATCGTGAGCTTTACGTTAGCATGATTTCAAATCCGAATATAAACTGCTACTTCGGCAATTGTAGTTTGTCTGACGTTAAAGTTTCCAAAAATATTAGCGTTGTCTTTCCCCGGCTGTTGTGCCGTATGGCAGTGTGTTGCTTTCTAAGTTTTATTTACGTAAAATACGTTGTTGCTGTAATAGCAGGTAACATTAGTTTTTGACATTTCCGCCTTCTTGTACTACATTGTTATCAGGTCTTAAACCGGTATTTTTAAGCAGTTTTTTCTAAACCATTATTTGATTCCATGTTTGTACATGCTCGCATAAATTAGTCCTTGTGGCTATGGGCTATGTTCATGGAACCACATACATCTCAGTTTATGCTGTCAGCCACATTGTCACGTGATCCGCTCAAATTCAAAGGTTACTAAGTTTTTACGGCCGGCCGCCATGTTGGTTATGTGATCATTATTGCATAAAATCCAGTCAGAGTATAACTTTCAGATTGTATTGGATAGTCATGTATTTCGCCAGTAACATTTGATTAAGAGATGCATTAATTATGTTAAAATTGTCCAGTAGTAAATGAACTGAAATGCATTGTGTTAAAATCATCAATTGGAGCTAAAAATACAAGTCACGCTTCCAGATTTAGAAATTACAGAGAAACCAAAACTTCTTGTTGCGGATATTCCACCACTTCGAGGCGCAACCATTTAGTGTCCAGTTTATGAAGATTACATTCATGTAGGCACAATTTAACAGTACACGTACAGAACCAATAATTGTTATTACCTAATATACGTCACTAGGAGTTTATCTGATTGTCAATTAAAAGATTCCATTTATTGAATATTTCAAATCTGTTTGTTAAAGTGCTAGGTCATTGTCAAAGGGGCGTTCCTCCCTCTTGACGACGGCGTCAGTACTAAAATGTCATAGTCTAGAGATTTCTATTAAAGTAAGTCGGCCGCACACATTTTAGGCTATAGCTAGGATCGGTGAAACAGATTTATTAGATAGCAGCCTGTGGTGCTTATCAGTTATGCCTTGGTTGTTTCTGATTAATTTAGTAAAACTTTGACAGGGTACTTTAAAATTAGTTCGAAATTGCCACAAATTTGGCTCTAGGTATCAGCACCCTTTGGATGCTCAAAACTTAGTCCGGTGCCACATTAACCCAGGCCCGAATGGAAAGCTTGTCCATCTCAGCAGGGAGTGCGAAAGTCATTATTCTCATTCTTATTACGTTTGAATAGCTTTGCAGGTAAAGTAATCTTCTTCTGCTGATTCACCACATGGGTCATCAGCGGCTCGTGATTGCTTTCCGTGTCAGGTTGTTCTAGTTAATTTGTAGAGTTAGTTTTCCTTTTCACTTGCTAGATTTCAGGACAGTAGTTTGTTGTCAGCGCTTTCCAATTGGTACATGTTGCCGGATTCATTCATACTTGGTACTTGTATACCCGACAACATCGCTGAGCCCAGTCCTTTCATTGTCAGCGCTTGCGCATTGTCAGAGTACTTTCTATTTGGTAGTCGTTGCCGGATTGTACTTGCGGTATTCTGTTACGAGATGGTGTCAACACTGCTACCCCCATTAGTATTTGTAGGTATATCAAGGACGGATCGAATTTAAATTGGAGTTATGTTGCCAGGTAGTGTGCTCATTCGCTATCACTACAGTATTTAATCTGTGCACCATTTACTTGCCATATTGTTATTATTTGTCTCTACCTTAGCTAGTGTGTATAATAAGTGACATTTATTTATAACATTCAACTTTGCTGCCAATCATTTAGTCAGTTTTTAATTGACCTTTTCAAAAGTGATTTTCGAGATAACCATTACACGTTTCTGGGACACAGTAAGTTAATTTGACCTTTGAGTCCTTAGCTAGCTATTAGTTCAGTAGGTGTTTCCATGTGTTGGTATTTGAACTGTTGTTCCGTCCGATTGCAAATTAAGTTGCTAGGTTGGCCAACAACTTCAACTAACAACATTTTGACTTAAGATCCATTTTTTTTAGCAAGCTCGGTCTTTTTTGTAGAACCGTTATATTGCATTCCACTTCCCATAAGAACTCGATTCTTCTTTAGAACTTAGCAGATCAGGCACAGCCTTAGATAACCCATCATGATTTTAGTGCCATCCCTTCCTATTGCATTTATAACACCATCTACATCGCACTTTCTTTGGACTAACATCACATTTTCACACTGTACTCCTCAAGATGTCAAACAGAGTCATCTGGCTCTATTTAAATTATGAACATTTCATCTTAATGCACTCGTTCAAACGAGTCAATTGTTTGAGAGGTTCATATACTACAGGGCGATGAAGTCTTCTGTGTATAAAGAAGGGTTTAAACTAGGTCAACGACGCAGAGATGAAGCAGCTATCCCGCGACAACAGCGAACTTCAGATCATTAGCAGGGTGGTGGGCGGAACGGCATGTGGGGCAAATTCTTACCCATAGGTTCCATGTAACCCATAATTAACCACCTTTTTATGTCCTGTTCCTGGCTTTAGTAGCATCTGTTTTGGCATGTTAATCCTTATTTTATTACAATATTATGTTTAACCCATTCATGGCGACGCTGACCAAAACAGGTCTCTACCGTGGCATGCGGGAATGGCCAAGAGATGCCTCTTTGAATATTTTACTTCTGGAATGGTTGGCTAAATGAGCCAGTCATTCTGGTGATAGATTTTCAAAAACATACTTCTCTTGGAAGGCACGTGGACATGCACTCATAATATATACTGATATCCCTAACCAACGGTAGCCAGGAAGGGGCCTTATGCTTAATTTTTTCATTTTCGCACAGACGACCAACTCTTTCTGCAAATGTTGTTGGAAAATGTGGTTCATTTGTGCACTGCTTAACATATTAGATTGCTCTGATAATCTCATAATGACATCGTCTCGCTTATGTCTAAATACGCATAAATTTCACCCATACCAGTGGCTAGTGAGGTGTTTCTGTTTAAGTGCAATTTACTAAAGATGACTGCATGCAGCCAACAATTATGCACCAAATAGACGAGGAATTGAATTAGCAAAACATCCCGGATAATCCAGAAAATACGGACATCTACTAAGATTAAAATTAGCTGGCTAGGAAATATAACGGTGCTTAATTCGACGATGTGCGCGCGCACACACGCACGCACGCACGCACGCACGCACGCACGCACGCATGCGCGCGCGTACACCTTCGTCGCTCATAGGGCACATAGTAGTCGACTCTTCCACTGACATGCCGACATGGTACTCTTATAGGCCTAATAGGTAATACATATATACGTTCCAGACAATACTTCGCAGCGCGTAGCATAAGAATACTTAAGAAATTTCTATAAAATATCACAAACCCCAAGACGCGGTATAAGTCGGAATCGAGCAGAAGCTTTGGATGCCGAATGTGAAATTAATGTAAGAGATTGCTGTGGCATGGCATGGGACGCAATATGGAAGATTGCTACATGGCGACTGACATATTATTAATACAATACAGACGATGCAGCTATATTGTGAGTTGTGGATTCAGCTGTGCTGATCGGAACGTCTAATTTGGACGTTTATTTCGGAGAATCGAACCATGCACAGTACAGTGCGACACACTGCACCGAGAGAACAACAAAGGAGACAGCATGGCCCTCTAGAAATT
>CM067369.1:226645797-226775797 GCA_034401795.1 Chaetoderma sp. LZ-2023a
TTATACTCCCTGGGCTATGAAGTAGGAATTACGTTGTCTGGCAAAAAATTGCGGATCATGTTACATGGCACTGTTCTAGATTCTAACACCAATACTAGCTTGGAGATAACGAGGCGGGTAAACAAGTATCTAAATGCATCATGCAATTTAGTTATTCAGCATGTATGATGTGCCGTTATATCTCCATGTCTTGCGTCAGTATTATTGTTGAAGGTCGACCTATATAACAGAGCTCAGTCTAGCATGAGATAGCATGTACATACTGTATACAGGGGAATAGAGCAAACATGTTTTAAATATCAGCAATCACATTGAACAGGAATAGCCGGAGGCAATGCGGTGATTCCATAGAACCTTTTCATCGTAATTTAACTTCTGCCACCTTTGGCTAAGGAGGAAGAATAACGTAAATAGTCTAATAACAATGCCGTGCGTCAGTCTTGTTAAGGCTAGCATGATACAACATGTAGAGGCTGCATACAGTGGAACAGGGTAAACGTGTTTTATGCAACAGCAATCACAATCAACAAGAATAGCCATAGGCAATGCGATGATTCAATATAACTAGTCGGCCACCATGCATGGCATCTTCTTTCCCACATACAATCAAGATAGCAATGCGAATAATGGAAGCAGTGTTATTGATAGATCTCAGTCGAAAGATTATTAACCACAGGTCGCGAAAAGTGCACGCTCCTGCGGTCCGGGTCAACCACATTTTACGGCAGAGCACCCAAATGTTAACACACTGGTTACCCTGAGGGACAACCTAGATACTTGTTCATGTTCAGGGCCTGTATATGTACACAAGACTGAGTATTTATGTTATTTAGTCGTAGCCATTTAACGCTCAAATATGTTCGAGAAAATTGCAATTTCCTCACAGAAAACATCCATTTGCAGACTGTGAGAATACTGGCTGGCCCAGTTATCATTCCAGTGGTAAATTTTCAAAAAATAGTCTTCTCTTGATCTGCAAATGGGCATTTCTCAAGAGCACTGCAGAAGCTGTTTTGGTCGATATGAGGGAAAAACGGTTAAAATAATGGTTGAATTGCTATTTACAAAGATTCTGGAGTCTGTATAGCTTAAAACAGTACATATTTTCAAAGAAATTTACAGAAATGGGGAAACCTGGAACAACAGTCGGGCAACCGAATTTAAATGGCGTACTTTCCCCTGATGGCAACACATTTTTTTTAATTTTCATGCCCTGACCCACATGCCGATGAAGATTAACTGGTGTATAATCGCATTGAATGTATCATATCCACCAGTAAAATCAGTGTGTGATAATCGAAGGGGCAGTCACTCCACTCAAGTCATCAACTCTTGAATAACACAATCATTATTTCAAAATCAAGCATGGCTTCAACATTGACCCACACATTGCTGTCCATTTTTGTACTTTCGAATTCGGTCAAATCTAATCAATACAATAACTATATAATACGCCATAGAGCGTTTCCCACATATTAACTTGGACATTGACAAACGGCCAAGTTCACCTCAGCCAATATAGAACACATTTATCACGCATAGGTTATCAATATCCTCTCCAGATTAATATAGTCTGCATTATCTGGATAGCTACCTTCGCAATCAAGTATCTATATCATTTGAATATTGGCAAGAGGAATCACGCATTCTGTAAATACAAAATAGCAGCCGCCATATAGCAGCACAATGTGGAATCGAGGGATCCCATCTGTGAATGAAGTATCTGACGTCGTAATGAATTATGTTACATATTAGTTGGCAGTACAAGCACACTGTAGTATCTAGGCCCGCCGTGGAAATGGAAGGTCTGTCCAGTGAACACATTATGTGTCTGAGATAATTACAATGAACACACATTCTGTTGAATAAGTATTCAACAGCTTACCTGTATAATAATCTTGAAATGTAGATTCTGGGAATTGGCAGTTCAAAGTATATACATTGATATGAGTATATGTAAAAGTGGGCGGAGCTTATCCAGCAATTCGCGTGGCATAGGTAGGAACAGTTATCCATCTAATAGTGTCTCTTTGTATATAAATGGACAGGGAGAGGTGGCTGTATATTCGGTGTTCAATATTAATTTTTTATTTTAGCAATACTTGGCCACAGGTGTGTTCAGTTTATAATAACGTGGCCACAAATGTGTTGTGAAATACTCGGTTTAACCCAGCTATTAACTGTACCGTAAGTACCAATATAGGAGCCACAACGCCATTTATTTGTATTCTTGGTGTATGTATTTGCTGCTATCGGTAATATGAAACTATTTTAGATTAGATTTTAGTAAGTCCTGATTGAGAGTAAGGGTGTCGTCTCTACAGTGTAATACGCTTTCATTTAAGCCACATTTCACGTTCACCCAACGTTTAGAGCTACGCGCTGTGTCGACAAACATGTGAGAACATGTTTAGATCAGGTACTGGGTTTCAATATATTGTGAAGAAGCTTAGCACTTGGCACCGAACATTGCCTTATGAGTATGGTGTAACTTCCAAACAATTACAAGAAGAAATTAAATACCGTTGTCAACTTGCCATAGAACCTGTCTCTGATTTCGGATTGGACTTCTGGTGGTGTTTCTGCCCAGACAACATACAGCCATCTTACCAAGCATGTTAATGATTGCATGGCTCACATTCCATTCGCTTACAGATTTATTTATCAACCTTTGAAAGTGTATGTTGTTAGATTCGCAATTTATTTTGCATCACATTTAATGAGTATGTCTTTGATAACCAACCAAGTTGAGGAATAGCATGTCATAGCTGTTTTCTATTTAAGTTGTTCAAAAGATCGCCAATAATGTGTCGATTTGCTATGATACTGGCATATCCTGAATTGTGAGTGGACCAATCGAGCATAGGATCAAACAGGATTAATTCTAGTTTGATCAGCGCTAGTTATGGAATATCCTATTGGCCAATTAAGAGGATAATGAGATGTAATTGGATGCTTTCCCAGTTCAAATGCTGCATATAAGATCGGACACAGAATTTGCAATGATTCACATTCGCGTTTGGCGTCATCTTGTGTGAAGATTTAAACATAATCTTCAGTGAGTTCTCTCTCTCTCTCTCTCTCTCGCTCTCTCTCTCCTCTCTCTCTCCCTCTCTCTCTCTCTCTCCCTTCCACCATCCCTCTCTCTCTCTCGCTCACCCACCTCTCCCGCCTTCCTTCTCCCGCACCCTAGCAATTCATAGATATAACTTTCAATAAAATGTAGTAAGTTAGTGAATTATTGGCGATTATTCTGTCTATAAATTCAATTACTTATTCAGGTTATCAAAACTTCCCATTATCAGTCTCCAAATTAACTAGACACGTGAGAACTAAGAACTATTATTCCAGAATCAGTTGTCTTTATCATTTAGCATTAGGCTCATTGATTTAGTCTGAGAAGTCAGCCTGAATCAGTTGTGTCTGGTTTCTTGGTAACACATGTTACCCGGTCGATACCGGGACGCATTTGCCAGGAATCGGCTCAGTCCCGGCTCAATGAGTTGGGTTATCAGGGAGAATGGCAAGTAAAATCTGCTTCAATGACTTGACCTCGAGCCTTGTGTCTGAAATCTTCAAGTCGTCAACAATGTAGGGGTGGGATCTGCCAATCAAGTACACGAAGTCATTATCAAATATGTTACCTGACGTTAAAATGGATCTTTCTAAGTTTTCAATCGATCCTCTGACGTCATGTGACGTCGTAATTAAGAACGTGACGTGTAGGATGACGGCATAATTATTACATCATAAACGATTCTATGTGGCATGTATTTAACTCATAATACTCCGACACGTTGTCCAAAGTGTATGTCTTTGCTAGTTAATAAACATGATGGTGAATATTTTGAAACTAATTTGACTGGGCGTTGTTGCTCCCATAGGCAGCAACACCAACCAGTCGAATTAGTTTCAAAATATTAAACAGCTTTCCTGCATAGTATTCTGGAAATTGATAGTCAGTGAATTCAGAGATCAATCGCTTAGATAGACCGGGGGTGGGGGCGGGGGCTAAAACTGGAAAGTCCATTAACATGAGCTATATATCCGTCAAGGAAATCGAATAATCCGTCATGAAGGGTACTAATCGTATGTCTTTGATGAATTTACAATTTAATACCAATGCTCTAGAAAATCGTGAAACGAATTTGACGTGGAACTGTTTTATATTATTCAACAGCTTGCTTGTATAGTTACCTTGAATTGGGATTCTGGGAAGTCAGTATTCAAAGTAGATACAACTATCGTAACGTGCTCAACGTTTGGACGGAGCTTAGCCACACAGAGGCGGGGCATAACTAGAAATGGATCGCTTCATTAATGCATACCCATTATGGTTTATACTGAGTGTCTCTGATAGTTTACTATACTTGTGAGCACTACCGGCGTATTAGCTTCCTGATTTCCTAGTTGTGGAGTCTCGTAATAGCAGGGTACGTGCCATCTAAACAGTCAGCCAATGTGTTAAGCGCGCTTAGGAAAACTCATCTAGCTTCTAACAGCGCATTAACTTAATAAACGGTATGTTTTCGTAAACACATGCTCACTTCGATGTAGTGGAGATCTCCGCCTGCCGCTCACGTAGATGGCGGCATAATCAATTACGTGGCATGTTACCTGATGTTACAGCCATAATAACGTACATCTTTGCGACGGCAATCAAAACGTATGTCACAACGGTTCCAACTGCACGTCTTTGCTGAAAATACAATTTAATAAACTGAACAACAGCAACCGCACAGCCCAACTCGAGGAAAATTAGTTTTAAAAATATTTAACAAATTCGCTGTATAATTACCATGAAATTTGGGTTCTGTAAATTCGGAGGTAAAAGTATACAAATTGATACCAATACGGTTAAAAGGTAGGCGGATCTTAACAAGAAATCATAGGGGTAAAGGTGAACATTGACAACCCCACCCTTCTCTATACTGTTCTCATATGAAGCATCAATCAGAGGTGTAGATTTCGTGTACATTTCAATATGTTGTCTTGTATATTATACGTGGTCGTATAGGGATCTATGACTAAGAATTTCAATGACAGACAGACTACGGTTGTACAACGCAATCTGAGTATCCTTGGTGCTATACTACTCTAACGGCTTCTGTAGGCAGTTCAGTAGTCAGTAGTAGTAGTTCACGAGAAACACCTCCACACCATAATTGCAGAGCACATTGGTATAGAAATAATCTTTAAAATCTCAAAATACAATTGTATTTTCTGTTTATTGAAACCATCATAAATTGAAAGAAAAAAGGTTTGGTAAAACATATGCAGATACGTTGGTAAAAATATGCTGATACGTAGGTAGCAGCATGATGCTCGCGTGCTCATTATTCTTAATGCAATCCAGTGAGAGAATACATAGTAGCAATCTACTTATTTGATCTCCTTATGTTTATGAGTTGTGAGGTAAATTATCTCACCCATCCTTGTCCACGCCATCGGTTCAGGCCAAATTGATGTGAAGCTACGTGGTATAGCCATGGTATTCATACAGATTGAAGCGTATGCCGACTTGTTAAATTGGAAATCAATATGTCTGAAGAGCAGTGCACAGGATTAAGATATATTGATCCGACTGGCAGTGATCGAAACAACAATGTAAGCTGACGGGTCAGCTGAGTTTTACCAAATCTCTGATGACAATGTGTATCCTACGGTAGTCGTTACCATGCCTGTGACTGGAACGAATATGCCATATAAAATCAACATCGGCGACGTTAGCGATTCTTTTATACCAAGGCGGCACTGACATAACATATTAGCTCGATAAAATGGTTAAGCGTTACGAGTCATCTCGCACACTTCCCGTAATCTGACAATTACTAGTGATTGGGCTTCTGCTTTTTAGAGAAACCGATTAGATAAGTGTTCATGCCGCCGATCAAACAGTGCGAGTAGTGCGTCTGATGCGGTCTGTCTATCAGGTCACGGGGTCACTAAGTGCACACCGAAAGACACATCTTCTACCATAACTATGGAATGCAGGAAAGTATAATGAACAAAATTGGTACATCCGCGCATCGATTCAGATAAAGGAATCCAGCTCTTCAGTCAATCGCGTGAAGCCATACTTAACTACGTCACAAGTAGGCAGACGCCATAATAAATTACGTCATGGATGACGCGATTTAGTTCGTCATACAGGCGTAATAGTCCGGCAGATTGTAGCAATTGTATGTCTTTGCTAGATTGGGCAGCAAAAGCACCCACAATATTCGACAGCTTACCTGTATAGATTTCTGGAAAATGAAATTCAGAAAGTACAGGGATCGATCGATCACAACACCGACAAAGTCTGGATGGAGTTCAGCTAGAGATGGGTGGGCATAGCTAACACTTGATTCCTCCATTGTGGTTAGCTAGAAACCCTTTAAAAGCTTTCAGGTCAGCGCGTTAAATATATGGTTCCAGAGGTTATTAAATGCATTGACAAAATAGATCATGAAGGCGTGAATCGTCACCTCATACGAATGCAGTCTAGTTGAACTATGCTGATCAAGTGTTATGGTTCCAGGCAGAACAGACGAATCTGGCCAATGCAAACACTCATCGAGTATGCGGATAAAAGATACATCAATGTATGGATTGCTACCCCATTCTCATTGTTCTGCTTTACTCACATCATATCAAGTCAGACATGCGACAGGAACACAACGCAATAGTATAGCCCTACGTTTGTAATGGTGACTTCATCTGTTAATGCCAACGCTCGCCAAGATTGATGTTTACAGCATGTTATACGTCTTGCTTTTCTGGATAACAACTGCTTGCGGCATACCGCTAAGAATATACGTTACTAAGTGTTGCATGCGTAATTTTATCGTTGTTGGATGTGGAAATAGATATACATTTCAGGCAATTGCTCTTTTCTTGCTTTTCCCAGCACTAATCTCGAATGAATAGTCCTCTTGTCATTCACCTGATGCCAAACAAACGATACAACATCAAAGATAATGCCATTTATATGCACAAGCACTCCCTCGTAGCATCACATCATTCACAGATTTCAGGAGGAACGATCTCACAACAGATTAAGTTATTGATATTGGTGTAAGCACTGGTATTAAGCAAAAACAGCCCTCGCGATGTACAAGAAAATTGTGTTGGTGTACCTATTCACAGTTGATAAGCATTAAATACAAATCAAGATATTACTACTTTTTGATACCATGTATACGATGCATACTCGTGTGCATCTTAATAAGAGCAGGACTTACATAACCACCCCATTTTATGACCGGTGGCATTGTGGTGTCTCATGACGTAGGGTGGTATGCACATAAAAACAGGGTTGGCAGCAATTTCCCGGTGTGGGAAATACTGGGCGGGAAATACCGGTAAATACCGCCCCAGGAAATACGCCAAAAAGTGGGAAATACCGGGAAATAGCAGGAAATACTGGGAAATACTCCAATACTCCAATTTTTAACGAAATATCTTAGATATATTACTCGGAATGAGTAATATAGAGGCCTATATCTAATACAGGTTGACATATGAGATCAAATAGGCAATATAGGCACATAATATCATATCCATAACCTTTTCAACTCTACACAGCAGATACAACACTTACTATTATTGCAAAAACAATGTTGGTGACATTTTTAGAAAGCATTTTCAGCAGAGGCTGCAACAACACCTTCCAGTAAAATAGTTTCATAATATTAAGAAACTTTCATGTCATGAATGGTTTACTTAAACTGATATACAATGCATTGCCATGCTGCACATATTGTGCCATACAATACAAATCCATTATACTGCCTTGAATTTTCAGCCTATCAGAATATTAATTTAAAATAGTGATCTAAGCTTAAATTACCAAACTGCTAGTACACATACACAGGCCTGTGTTGTAATATTTCCGATGATAACCCATAATATGTTTTAAGGTGACATATGGTAACCTAAACCTTAGAAAGCTCATAGATGTTCATACTAAAATCGACAGATTAAGATAACATGTTTCAGGTCCCCTAAAATAAATTAAGGCACACTCATGGAGAAGTTTTCAACAGGTTACCATAACAGCACAGGCGTGCACACATATATGTTGTCTGCCCCACTCAGCTCATACACAGGTGCGATACTGTCCCACAACTGAAAGCCAGCCAGCGAGGTGTCTAAATGGGGATTAACTGATTGAGCGGACAACAAATTGCATTCTGTTATATACGATTATATACCAATAGTATGTACTATTTAATAGTTATACTATTACAGGCTACAACATGACTGATCATAAACACAGATGTTCACATTATTTTCAACATATTCTATAGATATCAGGTTGAAATAGCAATTACAATTTTAACATTTCTGCAACTTCAGAATGAAATGTATTCAGTCATCATAGCGCTAACTTTGATATAATGACATCCCAGAGAGTGAATTAATTATTTAACCTGTTAACACTCAAATTTATTCAAGCGAATTTCAATTATTTCATAGAAAAAAAAGATTTCAGATCAAAGACTAATTTGGAAAATGTACTACTGGAATGACTGGCTCAGTTATCAAGCCTGTCACTCCAGTGGTAAATTTTCAAAAAATAGTCTTCTCTTAGTCTGAAAATGGACAATTTATCACAAACTACTGCAGAAACTATTTTTCACAGACGTGAGTGCTAAAGGGTTAAGCAAGTACACAACAATAGGTAAAGATCTCAGAAGTAAGTGTGCATTGCATGTGCTAACAGCAGTCAAAACCTTTTATTATTGGGTAGGTAATTGTATAGATCTACCTAACTGCAAATCTATAGACGGTGATTTACTGTCAACTATCCAGTCATACCTCATAAAATTATAAGGGTATTTCATTGGATGTTCAGATTTGTCAGATGTAGTGTTGCTTTAGCAGTTAGAAGACGGTGCTCCTTATGCATAGGTTTGCAACTTATGCACATGTCACTAGATGCTATTTACTAATTCTTTCCTATCCTACTAGTGTTTTCCTAAGCATGATAAACATCCATGAGGTGAAATATCTAAACTTGACATCTGATATCTGAGTATTTCCCAGTATTTCCCATTATTTCCTAATATTTGCCAGTATTTCCCGTTTTCCCCCAGTATTTCCCGGTATTTCCAAGTATTTACCACTGGTCTGGGAAATATTCGTATTTCCCGGGAAATAGCCAAGCCTGCATAAAAAGCAAATCGACTGTGTCATAGACGCATACTCGTGGTAGATTCCATAATGAGCATCTGTCTTTACTCATTTGTGTTGTCGACCATGAATGTTCTCCTGTTAGTTTGGGGGAGAGTGTAGGTTTATTATGTGTCCAATATTGACTCGATGCGGAATATCTTGTTAACCAGTTTTGGAGTAGCAGAATTTAGATTCCATGACAATCCTAGAAGTAGACCATAGGCTTTTGTAGGAATTGTATCAGAACATGTTGTTGACTTTGTGAGTATCAGCCTCCAGATGTATTCCTTACAGAATGTTCAAAATAATGCATATTACTGTGCTCTAATGGACCTTTCCATGCTTAGCTATGTCCCGCCCATCTCTAGCTAAGCGCCACCCACTCCTCGCTCGTGTTGGAATAGACTGATCTCTGAACTCCATGACGTTCAATTTCCAGAAAACTATACAGGTAAGATATTAAATATTTTGAAACTAATTTGACTGGGCGCTGTTGTTGTGTGCACCTCTGGCGGCAACACCGTTCGTTCAAATTAGTTTCAAACTACTCAACAGTATGGGGTTTTTTTAATTAGTAGAGACATACAACTCCTACAACGTGTCGGACTATTACGAGTTATAGACGGGCCATATAGAATCATTTATGACGTAATGATTATGCCGTCATCATACACGCCGCATAGCTGACTATGGCGTCTTATGAGGTCATTAATCTGGAAAGGTCCATTATCGAAGAAAGAAGATGTCAATGGACCTTTCCAGTTTATCCATCCATCATATGACGTCATAATCAACTACATGACGTGTAGGATGATATGCGAATCACTGACTTCACGAATGACATAGATAGGTTCGTCACGAATGCTTACTAGATGACGGACTAAGAGTTGCTGTACGAATTATATATCTTTACTGTTTAATAAACGTACAGTTGAATATTTTGAAACTAATTTGATTGGGTGCTGTTGCTGCTATTGACATCAACAGCACCCAGTCAAATTAGTTTCAGAATATTCAGCAGCGTATCTGTATAGTTTTCTGGAAATTGCTAGTCAGGGAGTTCAGAGATCGATCATTCCGAACACGGGCGACTCGTGGGTGGAACTTAACTTGGGGTGGGCGGTGCATGGCTAAGCCTTGATTCGTCCAGTGTGACGCATTCGCGATGTTTCAAGCATACTTGTATGCAGAATCAAATTAAAGTAAGTTTTCACTTCTCTATGCATCAGCCCGATGCCTTTGACAGCAAGTCACACACGAGGCTGTGGACCAATTCCGGTGACGGTCGCTTGGATGAAATCTGACCCAGCATTGACATTTATCTTGCAATAACTTGTCAAGTTGCATTCGCCATTTGAATTCCAATTTAATTTAGCAATCAAATTTTCCCGTGCTGTATTTTCGTCTTTTCTTCAAATCCCAATGCGATTAGTACGCCTAGCGGCTGTCTTAGTCTGAGATATTAATGATATACCACCCTTAGATCTGACTCAATGTCGATCATAATCCCAGAGTTAACACAGGCAGGGATATTGCATGACCACGATTCTAGCGTCCTACATCGGCATTTTCTTTTTGCGAATAAATTATTTTGACTGTGAGTTGCACTGTGTGCACATATACTCTTAAAAAATATAGGATTAATTGATTCGAATCGTGCTAATTTGGCTCAAATCATGCGCGCACGCGCGTACGGACGGACGGACGCGCGCGCGCACACCTGTACAGATGCATCAAATAACGGATTCCTTATTTGAAAGAACTTGTCAGAAGAACTACATTCTGCCCAAGGAAACATGTTTGTATAATAATATTATGGTTTAGCTTGACATACGCAGATGTCTTCCATCTAGCATGGTATTTCTTATTTCGCAGTAAATCACCGAGGTAACCCGCGGTATCTTAACTATCACTGGAACTATTGCTTGGTATAAGAGTATCATATTCGAGATAATGGAGGAACCTAGTTTCTCAGTCAATCGTATGACGTCATAATCAACTACGTCACATACATGCTGACGTCATATTCAATTACGTCACTTACTCAATAGGGTTCGTCACACATGCGTAATAGTTTGACAATTGTATGTCTACTATACAATGCACATTCTGTTACCTTTATTTAAACTAATTTGACTGGACGCTGTTGCTGCTATATTCAACAGCTTACCTGTATAGTTTTCTAGCAATTGAGATTCAATGAGTGCTGGGCTTGATTGATCGCAGCACTGGCAAAGAGTGGGTGGAGCTCGGGTTTAAAGGGAGTTCAATGTTCGATCGACCCACACAAAGGCGAAGCTAGAGATGGGCGGGCCATAGCTAAAAGTGGATTCATCCATTATGAGAGAATATTGCTAAATTATTGTTGATAAATACGTTCTATATTAGCTGAGGTGAGCTTGGCGTTTTGTGGATGCTTTAGTTAATATGTAGAGTGTATTGGAATGCGTCTAGATAGCTGTATTTCTCGTTATACAAGGAGGCATACGCTATTGGCCCGCCGCGAACGAAGTGGGAAAGTGGAGTTTAACGCATTTAAAACTCACAGATAAATGGATAGATGCTGATGTCGTGTATATATTTGAAATAAGTAGTCCTTATTTCACAAGTACATAATGCGGGTGGCGTGGTCACTCACTCACTGAATAAATGTTCGCATGGGCGGTCTAGTCTATTACGGCGTGATCACACAACGTACGCCGCATCTCCACTATTGAAACTGTAAATGCCGAATAAGCGTGTCAATTTAATTGATGCCTATTTTTGCAATAATTGTATGCTTCTTATTTATGTACATTCTTTGACACCTAGGCTTACCAAACTCAATTTTATTTAAACGCATGTGCATGCCGACGTCTTAGAATTCAATGATAGTCTTAATAGGGAGTTCCGATCTGTCACTCACGCGTATGACTTCGTAATATATTACGTCACGTCGAGTAAGTAGGCCGATGCCACAATTATATGTATGATTTATGTATTCCGTGGATGCAGTAGTAGAAACAGCCTATAGCTGCACGCAGCTCTTCTTCGCCTTTGACCATTGTGTCTTGTCATTAGCCAAAATCGTTAACTTCCTCAGGTCGATTCTTAATCTGATTGTAGCGAGTCCTGCTTTCTTGAGGTCACCTTGTAGCACGCTTAACATGTTTATGCAATGACGTCCTCTCCTGGCTTTATATTTGCTGGGTCCAAGAAGGGCACATTCCAAGTCGCGCTGTGCAGGTGTGTCTTCTGACAGCCTTAGCACATGGCCAAACATGGACCATCTTTGCTGAGCACCTTTTACGGACAGCGGCGATGCATTTTACCTTTAGCGTGCATCGTGGGAAATTATGTTGTCTGACCATCGGGATCCAGTATTGGCGCGGAGTCGTTTGCGGTGGCAGATATTAAGTGTGTCTAGAGCTGCCTTTCATCATCATCATCATCATCATCATCATCATCATCATCATCATCATCATCATCATCATCAGCAGCATCATCAGCATCAGCATCATCATCATCGTATCATAGGACTTAAGCCTAAGACTTTGCGATGCTTTATTAGAGAGGAAGTGGTTTTTGCTTTACTGATTGCATATTTATATACATACATACATACGTAGCGCTGCTACAAATATGCAGCATCAAGGATGCGCAGGTTACGGTGTATAAACGTAATCTTTTTGTCAAGTACATCATTGATCTCCGAATCCATAGCTTCTAGAAGGACTGTAAAGCTATGTTCCCCATGCCGCAGCGTGCATCAATGGCAGCAGTACTACAAGGCAGTGAACCCAGGATTTTACTTTTCCCCCACGACTCGCTGCCACGAAGTGGATCGTCATTGTCTTTAGCTTCATGCCTTGTAGATATGTGTATGTGGGCTAACTCTGTTTTGGATTCATTCATTAAGAGAGTCTCAATTTGTAGTTTACGTTCAGCTATTGGGAGACGTTCGTCAAGTGATTTCGTTAGCTCGGCTATGAAATCCACATCGACGGCATATTCCATCTCTATCAGGCTACCCAGTATGAAGCACTGGGGTGTGGTGGTCTTGTGAAATTTTCCCACGCAGATATCAAAGCAACAGCAAGGTAACAGGTGAAAAGTATAGGGGATATACCATCTCTACATACTTCAGTGACTTGACTCGTACTCTCAGCGTGTTGTCTGCAATTGCAACTGGACATGCGTAGTACATCTAGGATATCTGGCCGTGTATAATTAGAATGCGTACTGAAAGATGTATCCATATCCGTCATGAAAAGTGAAAGGTCTTGTTGACCGGGCGCTGTTGCTGCTCCGGTTAACTACAGTACCCAGTTAAATTAGTTTCATAATATTCGACAGCTTATCTGTATAGTTGCCTTGAAACTACGATTCTAGGAATTTAGTGTTCGTAGTATATAAATAGATACCAACACGTGCAACACACTGGCGGTGCTTAGCTAGAAATGGGCGGAGAGTAGCTAAAATAGGTCCCTTTATTGAAACGCTTTACAATTATGTTGATGTCAGACGAGTAGATAGCGCAGATACATCGGTGCTCTTATTGTTTCAGCAAAAAAGATCTAAATATACAATTTTTTCACCAGAGAAATAAATTATCACGCCAATATCGGAGTGCATAATAAAGCGGATCACTTGAGTCAAATGGTTCGATAAATTGTATAAGCATAATAAGAAGGCAGTTATGACGGATAATTTTGATTTTAATATATGATTTTTCCTTCCGTGACATTACTGTTGCGGCATATGCATACATGTTTTCTGGCTTGCGGCGCTAACCGCGCTCTCTCCATGTATTCAATATCTATCGTATTTATCTAGCAAATAGCGACTCATTCTGGGTTACACCGAATAGTAAGTTTATTTACCGCTCGCCAGTAGGGCGACTGAAGGGTTACACAGCTGCCAGTTGACGTATACTGTTTGTTCCCAGCCGGCGGGTCGACTAGACATGGGAGTGCATCAGCAATTACTATTTGGGGGCAATGCGATTTGGATAGTGGCATTGCTTAGGCCATTAGTAGAGCGTGTTCTTACACATTCTGATTCACGCAAGCCATAGGAATCAAGTGGCCAATAGATCTTTCAAATTTATCCACCCATCACATGACTATAATCAACTACGTAGCGTGAAAGATGACGTCATAAACAATGCCGCTATGAATGACGTAGACATGTTCGTCACGAGCGCATAGGTTTGACGGACTAAGCGTTGTTGTACGAATTGTATGGCTTTACTCTTTAATAAAGATGTTGTTGAATTTTTTTTTAACTAATGTGACGGGGCGCCGTTGCGGCCATGCAACAGCGCCCAGTCAAATTAGTTTAACAATATTCAACAGCTTGGAAATTGATATAGTCAGGGCGTCCAGGGATCGTTTGATTCCATCACGGCAGAAGCGTGGGTGGTGCTTAACTAGGGATGGGCATGGCATGGCTCAAACTGGAAATGAGTCAAATTAGACACTTGTGTTCCATATGTACGCATACTGGTTAAAAATGGCAAATCTCAGATTCTTATGGAACACATTTGCCTATCTAAAGTCTGCAATAATTTACAATATTACATGTAGTAAACGTTGTATTAATTGAATACACATGCGCATGCACATATCAATACGGTCCGAGTTATTCTAGCTTTCAGCAATGACTTATGCATATAATACATCAGACATAATACTATACAGATAGCTAACACATGCATTAATAGCGTATTACATCAAAATGAGGCTGCTCGATTCAGATCATTAAAAAATCGAGCGATCAATTTCTATATATGCCCCGCCCATTTCTATCTATGCACCCGCCCACTGGTTATGTTTGTTTGAATCGATTTATATAAGTTGTATCCTGAAATCCAAGATTAGCAATGTGAAGGTAATTATACAGGAAACGTATTGCATATTTTGAAACAAATCTGAATTGGTGTTGAGGCAGTGTGGGGGGGGGGGGGGTGTTCTCAGTTAAATTATGGTCATCATGTTCAAATAATGTCTATTGAATAGTAAATTCCCAAAGATGTAATTCGTACAGCGGGCCAGACTGCGATTTTCATGACGGTGTCATATGTCATTATATTTATAATGTCAGCTACTTAGTGTCAGATAATTAGTGACGTAATTAACTATGACGTCAGATACTTCAGTGACAGCTCGGATTACGGCATTGCATTTTTCTTTGTGTTGAGGACGTATCAAATTTTGATATGTGGAGTATGAGAATATGGGTTTGATATAAACTTAATTTTACTTGTCAGTCAGGCGATCAGTCGGTCGGAAAGTTGTTTACGTATCTGCCTATGTCTCAAATGTTGTGTGCGGGCATCGCACTTGCAGATTATTGAACACTGTCTCACGTTCAAGCTGTGCTGAGTTTCAGACATGCGCGTAATGATGTAACGTCAAATTGTAAGATGCGCCCATACGATTCATTTGGGTGAACAAATCAGCGTGCACAGCAAAGTCTGACAACAAACTGACACATATACTGTTTGTCTACACCGGTATGTTGTAGTATAAGCTCTAAATTCACCTTTACAGTTTATCCATCAATCATATGACGTCATAATTAACCAAGTGACGTACACGCTGACGTCATCTTCATTACGTCGTGAATGGTTCGATATACTCCGTCTTTAGCGCTTAATAGTCCGACACGTTGTACGAATGTATGTCTTTACTATTTAATACACATTATGTCGAATATTTTGAAACTTATTTGGCCGAGTGATGTTGCTGCCATAGGCAGCAGCGGCACCCAGTCAAAGTAATTTCAAAATATTCGAGTTCCTATTCCTGAAGAGATGCTTATCTTATTACATAACGTTACTGATATTTTCTCAATAATTTACAACTGAGTGAACCAGTTTATCGAGCAATCCTATGACGTCATAATCAACAACGCGGCGTGTAAGCTAACGTCATAATCAATTACGTCATAAACACTTAATCGTCCGTCAAGTTGTACGAATGTATGCTGTTACTATTTAATAAACATTATGTTGAATATTTTGACACTAATTTGACTAGGCGCATAGGCAGCAACCGCGCCTTGTCAAATTAGTTTCAACATATTCAACACCTTATATGTATAGCATATATGTATAGTTTTCTGGAAATTGAGATTCCGGGAGTGCAGGAATCGATTGCTCCCAACGCGGACAAAGCGTAGCGGGCGATTAGCTAAAGAAGGGCGTGGCATAGCTAAACCCGGATTCCTCCGTTCAATATCAAATCCCTGTATTATCGCGCACCAATGGCATTACCCCTCGTAGGCGCACATTATTCTCTTGGGATAAGTAGAATATATGTTCTAAACGTTGGAGGCGCACGGTAAGACATGGACGTCTTGTCATTATGAATTTGTACTGAGCCATTGACAGTTATTCAGAACTTATCGAGAAATTCTTCCCATGACTGCGTTGACCAAATCTGAAGCAACATATCCCAATTACCATTCATATTTCGATAACTATGAATTTGGCACTTCTCATTAGCATTCTAATAGAGGGTATCAATCTTCCTTTCTCTTGCTGTATATATTGACTTTTCTCTCCAGCGCCAATGCGATAAGTGGGGTGCTGGGTGGAGGCTGGTAGAGACAGTAATGACATACACACGTCGTCCATGACATCCATTTTGCCCACGCGCGCATATCTAATAAGGGCAGGAATCGATCCTGTCCCAAATCTTGCCATCCTATTTGCAAAGATTAGCTTATGCAGTAACATTGGCAGTGAGTGTTATCTGAAGGAAGATGTAAACCTACAGGATAAAATGGTTTGTAACATTTTCAAAGCGTTGGTTTTCTTATAAGTGTTGACGCTGCATACACACAACCTTCGCTGTTGACTGACTGTCGATATTACATGACAGGCAGTTCACCGTGATTGTTGACTTTTCTGGTGAGAAAGGAAAATTGTACGCGTGTGAAACGACGAAGCCTAGAACAGATGAGGCGCCATTAGATCGATTATGTCAACAATTCACATTCAATAAGCAAGACTCTGTTCACATTTAAGCCACGAACAGGTTCCATACACACCAAATATACTTGTGAAACATGCGATCTCCGGAGGAACAATTCGACTGATGTTGAAAGTAATTGATGCATGGCAACGCTCTATCATAATTAAGAGAGCATGTTAATTATAGGATGCAGAATCAGCATGTATAATTCTAAAAAAAGAACTGTTGCTGAATCTATGACATTGCTGTGAGATCTGTAATAACTATTATAGAGAATAGGTGTCGCGAACTATATAGGCGGAATTGTAAAAACTGTAATCAAGATTTTACAGGCCAGCTGAGTGAGTGACCAACCGACAGACAGACCTACCGACGGACCAACCGATGGACCAATGGACCGACTGATCGACCGGCTGCCAGACTGGCAAACAGAAAGACCAACTGAGCGACCGAACGACCGACCGCCCGCCCGACCGACGTCCCGCCTGCCCGACCGATACTCTGTCGATAGTTTGACAGACTGAGAAATCGCCTTCTATTTGATGCAAGTAGCGTCTATATACCATTGTAATTGCCGGCACTGAAGCACTTAGCCAAGCTTATGCGATATACGTAGTGTTAGCACTCTCATTGGCGCCAAGCCCAATGCAAACATCATTCCGAAAATAATTACCAAAGTTATGACAAGTAAATGTGAATGATTATTTTGTTGCAAACCACACACAACAGCGAAAGCCCTGTCTATTTTCACTTGGAATGTTATTTCCGCCATACTGTTCATGATTACTGTACTAAAATGTCTGTTTCCTAAATTGAATCACACTGCGATGTCTTCTTCATTACATTGTCTTTCTTAGAGCTGGAACGTCTGGGAACATGCCAAACATGCTCAAGACCTACTACTAAATGAGACTGATATCTTAAATACAAGCAATGAATGAAGCAAATAATAATAATAATAATAATAATAATAATAATAATAATAATAATTTATATTTATAGACATAAACATATAAATAGCCTGCATTCAGGGCAATCATTTATGGTAATTCTGTTTACGAATCTTGATTGTTGTGAATGCGCTTCCCGTACGTCTGGCGTATGCTGAAGACGATGCCAATATGGTAATCAGAAAACATAATCACCTGTATCATATAAACACGGCTTTGGGCACAGTTAATATGTCTTGATATGAACACATATCAAATGAAATACGTAATAATCCCGCAGTTTCCAAGCGGCGACGACTACGTAAATGTAAACACAACGGATACATTACGTTATTGATTTAAATGTTGTAATATATTATTCCACCTAGTTATAAAATATGTTTGTAAATTTGCATGATAGACGCTGATTTTTTAAAAGTTGGATTAAAATAAATTCAAGTTCGAAATAACGATGATTTGTTAGTCACTATTTTTTGTGGTGCATTGGTCAGCACTCGTAGCAAGTGATGTGGCTCGGTGACGAAAACAAAGAACACAATATTCTGCGTTCAACCGCGTTTCGGGGTTCGACATTATTGGGCATTTTCGAGTTCATATGATACATATAATCTCAACCTCGGTCCCATTGCATAGCACTATTATAAACTAGTAAAACATTATCACATTTCTATGTGATAATTTCCGATACGGTTGATAATAGTGATATGAAGTGGAACCTCGCTTCAGAACCTCTATTTGTTTTAAGTCTACGCTGGTGCATACATTGTTGTGGATTTTACGTCTCGTGTCGTACAGTTATTGTTATTTTTATATAATACGTTATAGCTGTAACTTGTTCGTTATGCGATAGCAAGCAATGAAAGATATATCAATTTATCCATAATTGGGCATACATACCGGAATATATAAGAAAATAAACATCGGTTTACCTATTTTGGAAGGTATTACAAGTGAGAGGTGATGCTCTCTAAAGAAGAGCCATAGATCATCCAATTGGGTTTCACAGCGTATGCCTGCTTACCGGTATGCATGGCGTGTAATGGACCTTTCCAGTTTTAACTATGTCCTGTCCACCTCTATCTATGCTCCACCTACACGTCGTCCATGTTGGGGTCGATTTATCTCTGAACTTTGTGACTATCAATTTCCAGAAAACTATACAAGCTGTTAAATATGTTTAATCTAATTTAGCTGGGCGTTGTTGCTACCTATGGCAGCAACAGCGTCCAGTCAAATTAGTTTCAAAATAGTCAATATAATGTTTATTAAATGGTAAAGACAATTTGTACAACGCGTCGGACTATTATGCGCTATAGATGGACTGTTTCAAATCATTAATGTCGTCACGATTATGACGTCATCCGACATGCCACCGTGTTGAGCATGACGTCATATGTTTGAGGGAGGAAATTGATTCATGAATTCTGACTTGGAATTGTTATCCAGAATTATCGGTTTATGTTAGAATATGTCACGTGCTGAACCTATCTTCATCTGATGACCTTGACAAAGTCGCACTCTCCGGTGTGCAAGGTCGCGTTGCGTCGGGCCAAACTATGTACTATTACTGTATTCCCGAAATGTGACAACAGAAAACCATGATTATTTATTTGTTATTGTTAACCATTTAATAATCAAATTCGTTTAAGAAAATTCAAACTTTCTCATAGAAGATGCTTTTTTACAGATCAAGAGAAAATGGCGGTTCGCAAACTTACCACTGGAGTGACTGGCTCTGTTGTACTTCCAATGATGCATTTCCAATTTCTTGTGGTTTGGTTTGAACATTCACATTCCAATTTCTTGTGGTTTGGTTTGAACATTCTCAGCCCATACGCTGTTTTGGGCTGTTTGGGAGTTAGTTACAAGGGGTAAGATGTGAATGGCATCATATTAGTTCAACAATTAAAGTAACCTACGCTGCTGTGTATTGCAGCTTTCGTGGAGCAAATAAAACTATCAAATATTAACTCGCCTTCAGGAATTCTCACATAACGCATCGTCGCGCACGAAGAGATGTTTTCTTGTTTTGACAATACTTAGATTTATCGCTGCATTGCCTCTTTAAGTCTCGTTCCTCATGCTTCCAGAGAAACAGGAACTTAACAATTTCATGAATTGTAGTTTCATGCAAATAACTTCGAAAGCGAGCGCTTGTTAGGTATAGTTGAAGGAGAAATACACATATGTCGGTGATTGTCAGAGTTATTGCTAGCCAGGCCAAATCTGATAACATTCAGGACGGCACGTATCCAAGAATTAACATACGTTAGCGGGAACTAAGTCATCATTAAATGTCTCAGTGTTATAAAACTGTGTTGTGGGAATGTGGCATATTTGCCTTGGCATGGTGATCTGAGGGAGGCCAAACAAGGACGACGGCATGGCAATCCATATATTGACGTATTCTTTATCTGCAGATACGCTGCGTGTTTGCATTGTCCAGATTAGCGGGTACAACCAGGAAGTACAACATTTAATCATTAGATTACCTAATCGTCAATCTCAATTTCCAATCACAACCATATTAGTAGCCTGTGTAAAAGAACGATACCGTGCATATGTCAGATCACGTGCACATTATGTGTGCGAAATACCTTGTAATTGCTTTATTGTGGACCGGACTGCTCTTACAAAGCAACACACACATATATCTGATATGACCATGATATCGCTGGAGTTGACGATGTCTGGCGGGCTGGGATCCTGGCATTAACAGGCAGATGCTCCGTGTATGAACAGCTCATCAGGCAAACATTCCTAAAATGATTTTCTCCAAACTAGTATCGCCTGCAACTTGTTGTGTTGAGATATTTTAGCAGAGCGTATAATTCCGATCAATGTCATGCCAGTGCAACATAATCTCTTGACGATATGATCGGAAGCGAAGATGCTTGATCACTATTAGCACCCATATAAGCATAGCCGCCACAAAAATACAGATATTCACAGACACGTGTGCGACATCGTCCCCAGCCATGCGACTATGATAAAGAGAAAATGCGCATTGTTTAGCGATCCATCAATCCACCTCACATTCTCGTGGTATTCATGCTCTTATTTCAGAAAATCGCAATAAAGCAAACTACGATTGTATTTGGTTAGACGAGCAAAAGCATCGTCTATACGATCTTCTCCAAATAGCAATGAATGAATACATCTTCAAACAAGTTCAAAATTATATTCAAGCTACTGGCAGATTTTAACTTCATATATGTTCCCAACGTTTGATATGATGTAGGAATAGTCCGTATTTGTAGTGTCATGGTTACATGGTTAGGATACAAATGACTGCATAGATATACTATATACTTTAAATTTTTGCTTCCGCTGTCGTTACTGTTAAATGTTTATGATAGAAATGACTGCATAGATGTGCTATATACTGTAATGCTTTATTGCCGCTGTTGTTACTGTGTATATAGTTCTTCCCGTACTCACAATTAATGTTTTACTCTCCTATTGCTTTTCGGGCCATCCGCGATAATGCGATGCCGCAGACGACGATGACGATGACGACGACGACGACGACGACGATGAAAACAGGAGAGGGGATGATAGGAATGCAATAAAGGTTCGCTAAACCGTTAATCTCCTCAAACCTTTTGTTCCAAGTTATGAGGAGGCTAAAAGTTCAGAGTTACCTAAGTACACAGGAGTGGAGCCATTTTGAATGTGTGGGGTGGGCGGGGTTGGAGGTGACTGGGTCTCATTTCTCGTTTCTGTTTCGTTTTGTTTCGTGTAAGAAACGAGAAGAGAAGCCCTGGTGAAAGTATGGTGGGAGTTGAGAGGAAGGGTTGGGGTGGGTAAATGGGGGTAAATGACGACGGTATGGAATAACCATGAATATTGTCTGTTAATTCAATTATTCGTATGGTGTAATCTATTATATTAATGGCTAACTGCTATCCGACAATGAAAGTGTTTGAAGGAGCTGTTCTTTTCTTTCCTATTCTTTTTTAATCTGTTTACATCGTTTTTCTCCCCTACATCTCTCTCCCTCTCTCTCTCTCACTCTCTCTCTCTCTCTCTCTCTCTCTCTCTCTCTCTCTCACTCACTCTCACCTCTTAATTTATTGTTTCTCTCTCACCTCGTTTTAGTGTTCTCAATCATTGGCTGCTTATAATAATTCTGTAGGGAGAGGGCAAATCTAAGTTGTAAGAACGTGTGCCCGGTCCCATTGTGCAATTGTTACAATAAAATATGTTTAAATCAAATCCCAATAGCTGCAGACAAGTTCAAGAATGATATTTTTTTATGAACGATCCAGAGCTTGAATCTACCAGTGTACACACATCAGTGGCTGTTGAAGTCAGCAGCCAATGAGTCTCACTGCGCGGCGGGGTTGTGTGTGTGTGTGGGGGGGGGGGGGTATGAAGCAAAAGTAGAGTGAACAGTTCCAGTTTATTCATCCATCATATGACGTCATAATCAACTACATGAAACGTAGAATAACGTCATAATCAATGACGTCTTGAATGACGTATATAACTACGTGGCGAATTCATAATTAAAGACGGACTAAGCGTTGTTCTACGAATTGTATGTCTTTACTATTTATGAAAAACATTTTGTTGAATATTTTGAAACTAATTTGACAGGCCGCTGCTGCTGGCATAAGCAGCAACAACACCCAGTCAAATTCGTTTCAAAATATTCAACAGCTTACCTGTATTGTTGTCTGGAAATTAATAGTCTAGGAATTCAGGGTTCGACGCTCCCAACACGAGCGAGGTTTGGGTAGAGCTTAGCTAGAGATAGGCGGGACATGGCTAAACTGGAACGGTCCATTCTCCGATCACTGCTGCTCCCCTGACATTGATACACGTCGCATAATGATCTTTCTGAACTCTGCATAACCGTAGCTTAACCCTCCAATCCTCGAATTTGTTCAAGAACATTTCAATTGTCATATAGAAATGTCAATTTCAGACCAATAGAAGACTATTTTTGAAAAGTTACCAGTGGAATGATTGGCTTGGTCATCGAGTCGGTTATTCAAGTGGTCAAATTTCAAAAATGGAATTCTCTTGGTCTGAACATTTCTCAAGACCACTGTAGAAGCCATTTTTGACTGATATGACTGTTGACTGGCTAAGGATCTCTCTTACCAACAATTGTATACCGATGATGCTGAACAAATTCAGTCCTAGATAACTTTGACGCTTGCCACCACAGATCCTTCCGTTCCAACACGCAACATCTCTGGTCAAATAGCATAATGCCCATCATCATCAGTACCGCAACTACCACCGCCACCACCACCACCACCACAACCACCACCACCACCACCAGCATCACCTCCACCACCACCACCACCACCACCATTACCATCACCGCCAGCATCGGCATCGCGATATATGGCTATTTTAAAATAATCGCGATTATATACTGATTATGAGCGTGACATATAACATATGCGTCTCAAAAATAGTCCGGGAAATGACGATGCTAGGCCATATATCGGGCAATCCTTCTATATATGCATGTATAAGGAAAAAGCACACCCCTATTCGACTGTTAGGCCTTAGCCAGCAAGATCAGTAGATTTTCCGCCACGTCCCGGTGCACAATATCACCGGCCTCATCTCAAAATTGTACAATTAAATGACAGCTATTAATTAAGCATGTGTGCATGTGTGAATGCGTGCTCGTGCATGTGCGTGCGTGAGTGTGTATACACACATTGCTTATATTCGGATAGGCGGAGTAGGTTAATCACACAAATGAAAAGATGAGATGACGTCAACCGCACCACCAGGCGATCATCAGTGGCGTTGTAGCGACATAGTAGTATATGATAATCTAACAAGATGCGATCTTGTTACGCTCTCAGGCGGTGTGGTGTGGCTATATGCATTGATGATCGCTGGGCCTAGACGAATCTATCTTACTCGGCCAGCTTTGATCGCAGTTGAAAGCAGAGTAAGTCCTAATAGTCCAGTCAATCTACGCTTACATAAGGTTAACCTAGAACAAATTGCAACAGAAGCTTTTTTGGTTTTATTTGATACTACTGGTCTTCAAGTACCACAAAATAAAAATTTCTTAAAAATCCCACACCGGGAAAGGTCCTAATTAATGTGATTAAAAATGGCTGCCACATTTTTGTTGCAAGCTAAGGATTACATTTCCTATTAATTGTAGACGCATATAATATATTTCTAAAAAGTAAGAAATGGTAGAATGTGATGCTAAGTGATTGAATCTACTAGTAAAAGTGTTGTGCTGTCTCATTGCTAGTGTATTTACGTCACCAGCCCTTAATGGTGACGTCACATGTAGACAGGAGGCATTGAAGTATTTATACATTACGCTAGAAGCATCCATTTGTAGGAAGTCTATGGCTAAATTGTAGCTAACGGCGGAATTTATGCGCAGAATGTCTCATATGTGCTCTTTATTGTCAGCAGGTCCTTTATAACGAGCAGAGGGACATTTAACACTTTCTGACTATTATTTTCTGTGAATGGACGTTCCGGGCGGAACTTTTTATAAACTTGTTTTCCGTATTCATTTCTGTTGTCTCCACACATTTTGTAAAGTTTCCACTTCGTCAAGCTTTTCTTTGTCAAGCTTTGGCTTTATCAAGTCATTCTTCATCAAATTGGCTGAAACAAACAGTGTTTGTTTACTTTATGCACACAGGACCGCTATAGAGCGCTTTCACGGACCTGGTGTCCAGAGCGCATGTATATATGAAAACCCTACACATACATTAATTCACAACACTTTACCCATTACCATATATGAATTACTGTTGAAATATGTATGTCATTGTGTCCCATGATAATTAATCATTAATTACATTGTTTTACTTCACCATTTCAACGTCATGGACGAACCAGCAAATGTAGCATGCTGTGTAATTTGTGGGGAGAGTCTTGACAATGGCAAACCCACATTTGTGATATCATCAAAAGGTATTGCTGGAATAAATGAAGCCAGTTTGACCCGTGAGATTGCACCTATGACTATTGTAAAAGGGCAAAGATTACATGTTTCCTGTAGGAGAGATCACATTGATAGAACTAAGATCGAAGCAGTCAGAGAAAGAAAATTAGAAAGCAACCGGCGAAATACCCCATCACCCATTCTCCGCTCACAGGTACCTGAATTCCGATTCAAGGACCACTGCTTTCTATGTGGGACGGCCGTTGAGACAAATAGTAGGTGTGATGAGAATGATGATGTTTTCAAGGTACGCACATGGGATTGCCAGAAATCAATTATTGCTGCATGTGATGAAAGGCCTGAAGACGATAGTTGGACAGAAGAGGTTCGAGGACGGGTCATATATGCTAGGGATCTTCTTGCGGTAGAAGCTGTATACCACCAAGTGTGCAGCGTTAATTTTAGAACTGGCAAACAGATTCCCATGCGATATAGAAGAACCCCAGTAGATGAACCCAAAATTCCACGTTTGGGCAGACCAGTAGATACATCGAGGGAGGACGCTTTCCTGAAGGTAGTCAATTATCTGAGGGAAATCGATGATGAACAGACAACTGTAGTTGACCTGGTTAACAAAATGTCAGAATTCTGCACTGAACCTTACAGTGTAAAATGTATGCGACAAAAGCTTGAGAATCATGTAGGGGAAAGCATAGTAATAACTAATGTTAACGGTCATCCAGATGTTGTAACTTTTCGAACAACTGCTGCAAAGATATTGCAGACATTTCATGATGCACCAAAGGTGGACGACGAGGAGATAAGAAAGCATCAGATCATTAGAACGGCAGCTGCACTCATAAAAAATGACATCAAATGTATGCAGACATCAAAAGATGTCTACCCATGGGCAACTGATATCAGATCCTTGGAACATAATTTGGCATATCTGCCAACGACACTTCGCGTCCTCCTAGAAAACCTTTTAAGTAGGGAGTCAAAGGATGTGAAAGTTGGTTCTATTGGGTTGTCATTGCACCAATACCATTAGGACTTGGAGTACAAATGCATCACCAGTTTGGGTCAAGGTTTTTGATTGAATGCTTGGCAAGTCATGGCTTTTGTGTTTCATATTCAGAGGTGGTCAATTTCTCAAAAAGTGCAGCGTGCTTTCCAGGGACTGATATCCCAATGTCTGGACATTTTGGACAATATATTGCAGATAATGTTGACCACAACTTGCGTACGTTGGATGGACATGGTACCTTCCATGGCATGGGCATGGTCGAGCCGTTACCCCTGAGTTAGCACAGCAACATGTCATTCCACGGCTAGAGTTAGGCAGTAATAATGTCCATAATGCAAAAATTGCTATTCACTACTACAAAGCAGTAAAGGGCAATAGGGTACCTTTTGTTTATGATTAACTACCTGTTGTTAGTGTGGCAGACATTTGGAAACACCTGGACGTAATGTGGAAAGTGTCCTGGCCGTTGCGTCCTAATCGCCCCGGTTGGTCTAGAACCATGCAAGCCTTTTTCAGCGCCTTTTAATTGTAGCAAATAATAGTGAATGCAATCTAGACACTGCTTTAATGCACGAGCTGTCTACATATCCACCATCTCTATTTGACAAACATGGACATCTCCGAGAAGCGAATAAGCCGCAGCTAGCAGAGGCATTGAATTCTGCAACCTCTACTACGAGCAGCACCAAATGCCAAGAAATAACACCAGAATACACTGTTTTTGATGGCGGATCATTAATCCACCGATTTCTTTGGAAGAAAGGTAGCAGCTTCAATGACATTGCCGCGATGTACGTGGAGTATGTAAAAACATTCAACCACCCAACTGTTGTGTTTGATGGATATATTTCAGGACCATCGATTAAGGATATGACTCATCTAAGACGGACAAAAGGTGCAGTGGGGCCAAAAGTTATTTTCTCAAGTAACATGACACTCAAGTCAAAGAAGGATCATCTCCTGGAAAATTCAGCCAATAAACAAAACTTCATTGATATGTTGTCCAAAAAACTCCAAGAAAATAATGTTAAAACTTTGAATGCTGTCGATGATGCAGATGTTCTGATTGCATTGACGGGGGTTGAGTGTGCCAAATCAGGCATAACTCACGTTATTGGGGAAGACACAGACATATTAGTGTTGTTGTGCCATTTCGCTGATCCTGGTCTCCACAAACTTATCTACAGATCGGATAAGCCAGGGAAGCCAGACAGGGTTGGAAAATGCATCGTTTGGGACATCAATTTTCTGCGAGCTGAAATTGGCGATGATGTTGCTCGATACCTACCTTTAATTCATGCAATAGGTGGATGTGACACAACATCACGTTTATTTGGCATAGGCAAAAGTGTTCCTCTTAGAAAGATGCAGTCCAATTCTTCATTCATGAATCATGCAAAGGAATTTTGCCACACATCTACTAAGGTCGGAATTCAGGTGTCTGGTGAAAAGCTATTGGTATGTATGTATGGTGGTAGTGAAACTGATACATTGGACGCATTGAGACTTCGAAAATTTCGAGAAAACGTGGTTAAGAGTATTTCATCTCTGCAGATTCAAAATCTGCCACCAACGTCTGATGCAGCCAAGTATCATAGTTTTCGCGTTTACTTCCAAGTAAAGTTATGGACGAAGGAGCAAGAGATCTTAAAGCCAGAGGATTTCGGATGGCAGATTCACCAGGGGAAATTTATTCCCAGAACAATGGATAAGCTACCAGCTCCTGATTGCATTCTGAAAGTTATTCGATGCCAGTGCCGAGGAGAATGTGCGACATTGCGATGCAGCTGCAGAAAGCATAGCCTACATTGTACATATGCATGTGGTGAATGCAAGGGTACCAACTGCAGCAACATTCCAAGTTGTCAAGCTGTAGATCTTGCAGAATTTGACGACATAGACGTTGGTCTTGTGTAAAGATAATATGAGTATGTTGGACCTTGCCGTCCATTGAGAAAATGACGGATGTAACTGTTTGTATATAATAAACCATTACTAAATTCATCATACTGATTCAACAAATCTTAAAACTTGGATTAAATTTACTTGAATATTGGAAGATTGATAATTGACGTCATGATGACGTCATCAAGATACGTAGTAACGGATCTACTGTTAGCGGGATGTCATATAGCGATCATATCACGAAATAACAGTTCTTTGCTATCACTTTTATTTGTGTAGTTAAGACATTGTATGGGTCTCCAGTCAAAGACACGTAAGATATTCAGCTTAATAATTGGTTTTAAGTGGTCCTATTAAATTCTGTGAACTAGTCCTTTACCGGGATAGAATTTTTAGGAATTTTTTATTTTCTGGTAGGTGAGGACCAGTAGCATTACATAAAACCAAAAAAGCTTCTGTTGCAATTTGTTCTAGGTATATCCCTATATTGACTGGACTATAAATGCAGTGGCAATATATCCGTTGCTTAGGCGTATGATTCGATTGCTATATAATCAGAATGCAAACATGCTGCGCATTTCAGTAAGTCAGTCAGATAAATTAGAACTGGTTCTAACTCCTCGGGGTTAGAAGCCGATCCCCTCTGGCTGTTGAGCGCAGCGCCGAACTTAGGACCGTACACACTTCCTGAAATTCATGCATGGGCCCTCCGAACTGCCGTTAGGATCGCGAAAATTATAGTGTTCCGTTTCAACAATAATTCTTCCTGGGGGCCTCCTGATGTCAGAGCGCTGTTGGATTTGTCCGCATCAGTCCTATACAGTCCAGAACAGAAATAACTTAACAAACTCAAACACAAAATATACAGATATTATTGAATATTCTAAACATAATTGGATTGGAAAACATTGCTGCCTAATGTCTTCCAATCCCATTATGTTCAATATATGTAATAGAACATTTTTATATCGTGTTCAACAGTTCCTTTTCGTGCCATATGTATGAGTTGTAGTATAAGGGTGGTGTTTATGCGTGCAACTTTACGTTATGCAGGGACCCCAGCAATTAAGACAGGCTAAATTGTTGTGCCACTCGTTTGGGTCCTGGAAATGTGGGTGCTGTGTGAAAACAATGCACTTGTTACGCTGACTTAAATGATATCTAACCTCATCTATTGATAACTATTCAGGTGATCGAATATGGCATTCATAAACTATGTAAGTAATTTTAAGCTTTTTATCATGCTGCTAAAGAATTATATTCAGGCTTTAGCAGCTAAACGTTGGTACATTTATACACCCTATGATGGCTGTCATGATTTTCTTATCGACTGATCAGAAAGAACCTAGTCTGTCCGCCGCGGCATATAAACTCAGTCATAGAGGTGCCATCTATAGATTGACAATGTGTGTAAAAGCAAGCATGCAGATAATCTGTTGAATATTTTGAAACTAATTTGACTGGACCTTGTTGCTGGCTTTGGCAGCAACAACTCCAAGTCAAATTAGTTCTAAAATATTCAACAAGATGAGTATTACATAATAAAGAATTGGCCCTTACATGACATCAAATACCATCGCCTGAAGAGACAAAATGGCGACGATCACTGTTCAACGTTTACTCGATATTACAAAGCAGATAATTGTGATACAGATAAGGGAATGTCTCTGCATATGAATGATAAGGAATCTATATACCATAATCGTTCGGTGCAATACAACATTTGAAATTAGATTAGCATCCATTTAAGTTTAGCGCTGGTTGGGTGATGAATATGAGGCAGAAGTTGGTTTGACCTAGTAGCTGAGGTCAGCAGCAACGCGACGCATGGCTTCGTCACGGACATCGAAAGAACCATCCCGAAGTGTATGAATCGTACATCTCTAAAGAATTTACAATTTCACGACATCATGCTGGATATTTTGAAGCTAATTTAAAATTAATGTAGCTGGGAACTACAGTTGACATAGGTAGAGGCAGAAACAGCTTGTTCAGAAATATTTAAAACATTACCTGTATAGCCACCTTGGAATTTAGATTTGGGATTTTTCAGGGATCATAGTTTAAAATTCATCCCAACACGATAAAACATGAGCATAGCTTAGCTAGAAATGGGCTAGCAGAAGGATGAATAAATAGCAATATGATTTTGTAGCAACCGGTTCCATTATCCCACGTCCTTGTTATACAACACAGTTTAATAGTTGCTCAAAGCATCATTCTCGATCACTCACTAATACCCCGCATGGGACTCACTGTTATATAATATTACAGAATGTCTCATTGATTTCCATTAGGCATATAAAAAGCGTCATTCAAGACCTAATGGACTGTATTTATTGCTGAGAGAGCCGCTACCATATTATGTTATAACCAATGTACGGACCAGTATAGCCCATTTCGCCAATATCTTGCGTTCAGTCACAATCGTATATTGTTAGAATGAGCCTCTGTGGACGCATTGCGGATGTAGTAGATATTGAAATGTCAGTGTAGCCAGTGACGGTGCAGGGAAGAACAGAAATAAGTGGAAGTGATTCCAAAACAAAAACAGAAATATGTTAGTTAGTATGAAATGTTATGTCGAACGTTTTCATCAGGCAGCAATGGCTTCCAATCCAATGGACCTTTCCATTCTTAGCTATGATGCCGCTATATGTCCCGCCCATCTCTAGCTAACTTCCACCCACCCTTCGCCGTATTTGGATTGATCGATCCCCAGCATTCCACGACTTTCAATTTCCTGAAAACTATACACGAAAGCTGTTGGATATTTTGTAACTAATTTGACTGGGTGCTGTTGCTGCCTATGGCAGCAGATGCGCCCAGTCAAATTAGTTTTAAAATATTCAACATAATATTTAGTAAATAGTAACGACATACAATTCATACAACAACGCATAGTCCGTCTTCAAATATGCGCTCGTGACGTATTTATCTACGTCATTCATGACGTCATTCATGACGTCATTCATTATGATGCCATTATACACGCCACGCAGTTAATTATGACGTCATATGCTGGGTATTTGAGTGGAAAGGTATATTATGTTAAACATATGCAACAGTGGGTTTTATTCTGTTTTGGATACATAATCAGTTATTTCTGAGCTCTACTGTAGATGTGGGATGGAGATCGCAAATCGATCAGCACACGGACTGTTATATTTAGCTGCCAGTCTTTGGCTTCGCTGTTCTAGTACACACTCATTTCCCATTCCCAGTAATTTGTCCTCGTTTTATAATTACATTTCTCCCCTATTTGTGCGGGTGTTTCTTGCCGTTGCTCTACGAATCTGCACTTTCCCAGATGCAGCCATCAGTCACAAGTGTCATGGTAATTGATGTGTATCTGAAAATGCGGGACTTGCCGCTATTAAATAACGGAACGTCATTTCCCGTTATCAGATATTTAGTTGCCAGTACGATCAGGGGTTCGACGGTAAAACTAGTTCATTAATTAACGTATTACAATTATCTTAATAACCGACAACTGGTGTTGCATATTAATGCAAGGATGAGTCAATAAGTATATGATTTTGTTCTCCGGCGATTATATTGAATTTGTTGCGCTGATTCAGTTTTCTTAGGTCTTTAATCTATTATAACCTTCTCTACTGTTGCGCTTATGACAGAGACAAGGAAATGCCCGCCTCAGTCTATGCCATAACGCGCATTAAGCGCTGCCAACGCAGTTGTGACATTATACCAGCGAGTGGAGTTAGACTTGCAGACCAGGTCAGACATCGATTAACTATGTAACGCTATTTTGAAAATTTAGTGTCCATGTTAGGTTGGTCAAATAAATTCGAGATGTTTTCATAATAAGTTATATTGTTTATTCAGCAGATCGTTGTTAATTATCAGGATATCCACCTACAAACTAAACAGTCTCCGCCCCTGTGTGTGTGCACCGTCGTGAGTTGCGAATAACTGGGTGAACGCAGGCGCCATATGTATTTATGTTTATTATTTGTATTTTATATCTTACTAATTTCGAAGAGAGGCCTTCTCACTATTTATCCTTACCATTAGTCATTGGAGCAATTTGTCTTGATCGTCGTCATCAACAGGGAACAATACAGTAGAATAGGAATAATCTAATGTAGCTTCTCCAGCATAGATATATCTATATATGCCCTTCTCAACTCAGCGTGGCCACCTAGTTTTGAAAGACAATCACAATAGAAAGTGTCCCGCAACGGGCAATACCGTTAATTGCACATAGCCGAGCATACAGCTACGCAGAAAGACACGTATGCTTACATATAATGTCCTTGAAATATAGAAGCTTCCGATGAGCCTTAATTGAATTATACAAAGTCCTCTAATGATACAAAATTGACAATTACATTCTTCTAACTGTCCACCAATACACGCACTATATAGGGAATACATTCAAGATCCATGTAAGTCCTTTATCCGCTTTGGTATTGGCTGTTGCTTCAAGCCCATATGTTTGAAAAGTGCTCCATAGCTCGACAACTCAAACATAAACGAGGAGTGTGTATATTTAAACACACATCGAGATTTGCATAACTTTATATCATGCTTCATAGCCAATGGCGCGGTTCGTTATTCAAAGAAAGTCCTTGCGTCTGCCTCAGAAGCTGCAATACTATCATCACATACTCCGTGATAATGAAGGGCTATTATATTAAGTGTGGTGGACCTCGTCCCACAATGGACCTGTCCACGTGTATCCATCCATCACCTCACGTCATAATCATCGACGTGATATGTAGGATGACGTCATAATCATGATGTCATCAATGACTCGATATAGTCCGTCTTTAACGCTTAATAGTCGGACACGTTGCACGAATTGTCTGTCTTTATCATTTAACAAACATTATGTTGACTATTTTGAAACTAATTTGACCGGGCGCATACTTGAAGACGGACTAATTGTTGTTGTATATCTTTACTATTTAATAAATATTCTGTTGAATATTTTGAAACTAATTTTACTGGCCGTTGTTGCTGACATAGGCAGCAACAACGACCAGCCAAATTAGTTTCAACATTTCAACAGCTTACCTTATAGTTGTCTGAAAATGGATAGTCGGGGGGTTCAGGGATCGATCGATCCCAACACGAGTGAAGCGCGGGTGGAGCTTAACTATGGATAAGCGGGGCATATCTAAAACATGTTGAATTGATCTCGTTGGGCATTTTCTAGAAATCTTTATGATACAGATTCCAGATCAGATGAGAACAGTCCAGGCGGGGCCTCGCCAGTGATGCATAAGGCTTTCTATATGGATCGAAATGAGTATCTTATTACATCCATAAAGGAATGGACATTTCTAAGTGGATCCATCTATCCTATCTCGTCACAATCAACTACGTGGCTTGTAGTGATAATCATGACGTTCTTAATGTTACGAAATAGTCCGCATTTAGCGCATAAGTCCGACGTGTTGTGCGAATTGTATGTCTTTACCATTTAATACACATTCTGATGAATATTTTTGAAACTAATTTGATTTGACGCTTTTGCTGCCATATGTTACTGCCCACAGTCAAATTGGTGTCTACATATGTAGCAGCTTACTTTATAGTCTTCTGGAAATTGATAGTTAGGGAGTTCAGTGATCGATCGCCCCCACCATGAGTGAGACGTGGGTGGAGCTTAGCTGCTAGTGATGGGCGGGGCATAGATAAAACTGGAACGGTTCATCGGCTTTATCAATTGTAGCCAGCAGAGATTTCTTAATACATAGTTTGAAGTCAACGATAATTCAATATCCCTTCCTTCCGCAATTGCGCTAACAGATGGCCCTTCTCTAATTAGATTATACTTGCGAGTTAGTAAACCGGAATTACAGGTTCGCACATACTTACATTCCACATGCTTAGTCTGATGTAACTATTCACTAGTATTTATGTATGATTACTGTATTCTGCGGCTGTAGTAGTAGAAACATCATACGGCTGCAATCAGTCCTTCTTAGCGTTTGTTCACTGTATCTTGTCATCAGCCGAAATTCTTAGCTTCATCAGGTCCATTCTTGACTTGCGTGTACTGAGTCCTGCTTTCTTGAGGTCGCCTCGTAGCACGCTTAGCAGATATATGTAATGACTATTCACTAGTCAACTCATTTAATAGTGATTATCCGGTTACATTTCTTTGCTACGCACTTGAACAGTATGCCATGAGAACTATTACTTTTTATCTGCATACGAATGAACTTGACGTGATTTTAGATTGATCGTGCATCGATAAATCTAGCAACACTGGTCCTAAGACTGACGCCTGAGGAATACCAGTAAATAATAGTTTCCAATCTGAAGATTCTTCGTTAAGAATTACTCCTTGGTTTCACCATGACACGGTGCCTTCTATCCACACACTAACTTGCCGTTTGAAGTTATTTTTATACTCAGTTTATGTACAGAGATGTGATAAAATACGTTCAGAACATCAACATTCACACGATCCAACCCCTCGTCAACATTTAACAAAAGCTAACCAAATATCCATATATATATGTTGGAGCAGCCTGGACTGAAACCAATTTGGCATCGGCTAATCAGGCCACGTGTTTGTATATGCTGCATTATACGGTAGCTGCGTAAATCTTGTAGACAGCATGTGCAAGGCTATTGGTTAGCACGTCGTTTACATTGCTATTCTATTACACTCATTCTCGATTCCTGGCAACACGTCCCGGTTCTATAATGGACCGTTCCGGTTTTAGCTATGCCCCGCCCATTTCTAGCTTAGCTCCACCCACACCTCGCTCATTTTGGGATCGAACGATCGCTGAACACCCTGACTATCAATTTCCAAAAAAACACTACATAGGTGAGCCGTTGAATATTTTGAAATTAATTTGACTGGGTGCTGTTGCTGCCTAAGGCACCAACAGCGGCCAGTCAAATTAGTTTCAAAACATTCAACAGCATGTTTATTAAATAGTAGAGACATACAATTTGCACAACGCGTCGGACTATTACGAGATAACACATGACTTAATGATTATGACGTCATACTGCACGCCGCTTAGCTGATTATAACGTCATATGACGTCATTACTCTGGAAAGGTGCGTTGCATTTCCTCTCTATGTGTGCGCGCGTTTCGTGTGTACCTGAGCGGGCTTTACCAAACTGCACTTAAATAGAAAGCAACCATCAGTCATATGTGTCACTGTAATGGGCGTGTATTGGAAACGCGAGAAGGGAAGTTAGTGATAGAAAGCCATTTCTCTTTAGCAAATGGACGTGTAGCCACTTTGATTATTCATTCCGGGTATAACTGGTTTAGTGATTGACTGCTTCACTTGTACACACTTTGATTTCATCATACTAGCTGCTAATTTGTGATAATCAACCCAGTCTTAAATGGCATAATTGTTATCTAACAACTGGCATGTCTGAGCCATTTGACGAAGTTTAAGCTTGGAGTCCACGAGGGTGTACTCGTTAATATTGGCCTTGCGAACTCTGGAATCTGTTAGGATTTCGTAGCCGATACGATGCATAATTAAAGATATCGCTGTTACGCTTATTGGATGGCCTGTAGTCCATTGAAAGATGAACGATACCCATTGTATGCTGGACGAAGGTGCATGTTGACGTTACGCACTCGACATAAAAAGATGTGCGTAATGTATCTAATGATTCCTGATTTACGCCAGGTGTTTGTCGTTGCAATGGGCGAAATGAGCGCGAGATATTCTGATTAAACTGGTTTCCCACGACCGATGCAGTATACTCATCGGGCCAAATTTATAGAAGGTGATCATCTCGTGTTTAACTTGCACGCCTCTAATCCTTAAACGCCTACATATTATAACATGTGCACGTGCGTATAAACACATGTGTTTATCATATTTCGTGTGCAGAGACCATCAGCTCATTTGGTGTAGTCGTCTAACTTGTAAATCGACAACATGATCTCTTTTCATTAATCGCAAACGACGATATTTGTCGTGTGTCTCCGTATTTCAGAACTATGCCGGCGTGTGGTAATTACCGTCGCCCTATCGCACGGTCTCGCCTTCCCACTAACGGTCTCGTATCGAGTCGAACACGCGAAGCGATATGAGTGGGCGTATTACCCGGGGAGCAAGTAAGTTTTTTCGGGACCGATCTGCTGTCAAAGGACATCATATCCCTACCGCATGGGAAATGTTATCCTACCAGACATCCTTGCGGATCTGGATGTTAAAGGGTACAATGACCTTGAAATGTTGGCCAAGGTCACGACTGTAAACAAATCATTTTATTTCGCTTCTACATTCCTTTAGAGATGTGCCATGTTAGATATATCATTCCTACGGAATAATAATAATATGTTCTATGGCGACTTAAACTTAATAGCTCAATAATCAGATTAACCATCTTAAGCCAGATTCTAACATGTCTGCGAAAACTAAATAAATCATTAACACTCCTGCTTCCCGTCAAATTAGTTAAACTATTCCTGTATCGTTGATCTGAAATCAAATTCCGGAATTTCAGGAATGAAAGGGTTAACTCCATTAACTAAGCATAATGTGCAATGAGTGTACACAGAACTAATTGTATTCAACATAAATTTCATACTTCACTCAATATATTAATTTTTTCCCGAATTATTTACACAAACTAAAACGTATTTTCAATCCTTCCATTTGTTAATGGTACAACGCAGTCCTTGTACACACTATCAATGAAAACTGAAACAGAACTGAACCCATCAGTAATCGGACCAATTACAAAATGTATTAATTATCATGGCATTGCTAGGTTTTCTACTTGACATGTTCACTTGCACACGATGTATCCCTGAATGTCACATATTTTATATTGACTACTGGAAACACCACCAATTAACATAAGAATACGAATCACGTGGCACATTCTCAGACTATGCGCAGAAACTGTCCCGGTGCTAATAATTGGCATGGCTTCACTACTCAGACCGTATGTAAACCCTCGAATTGAAAGTTGAGGCAAAAAAATCTGATAACTGTCGTCAGATTCATAAACAAGTGTTTCCGTTATTCTGACACAGCGCCATTTCACAATGAATCCTGTGTATGTGTATTCAACCTTGCATGAAATGGCAAGCTTTATTTACAAGAACAGTTTAGTTTAGAGCCTTTGCCGGACATACAATCGAAAGTCATTCTCGTCTTTGCTGACCATGCAGCCGATGTTGTCATAATAAGAAGAGTTTTGTCCTTTCGAAGTTTCCAGCCATACTCAGAAAACGATGGTAGATCTAGTTGTGATATGTGGACACAGTTATCAACAAGTGCGGCACGAGTATGCGTCAAGTGCTGCTCAAATGTGGATCGAGTTGATGGGAGAATAATCATTTCTGAATATCTGAACTTAGAAACTCATGACCTCTTCAGTCTGGTATGCTAATATAATGGTCTGCGCTAGTCCTGCACCTTGCCTTTAATAGACTCATTACTGTATTAATTATTTCTTTCCGTATTTGCTTCTCCCGTGAATCTGCATAAATTATGCTGTGGCTTGCAGATGTATTTCACTGCTGTGTGGGATAAATGAATATTTACCAACTTGATATGGAAAAGTAGATGTATAATCTTTGAAGCGATGCTATGTGGAAATGAATTAAGGACGGGGAGTGTTTGGTATTTCATGAATTGCAAGATATTAGTTGTCTTGCTCTGTACGCCAGATTGGAAAAGAGTGCTGCCTTGGTTAGTAAAATTAGCAGTGTCTTCCGATCCAATTTTATTCAAAATATTTAACAGTAAGTCTATTGTGTTATCATGCATAGAACATCAGGATCATTGCTACACGTTAAAATCTACTCCGCATTTTCTTCCCTTGCAGTATTAAGTGTATGGAGAATGACATGCTAATCCACACTCTCCATGTGTAGTCATTAGGCATGGGATCGATTAAGCATCGACGTTAGTGGCATTAGCCGTAGCGGTTTTATCATTGAATCCACCAGCCAAGTACAACAGAATATACAAGTCTATATACCCAGTAGACAATGCTGTAGAAAATTGGCATTATTTATGCAAACTGCAAAGAAACCATTTGGCTCAGGAGCAGAAAAAGCATCCATGACTGACATCGTAGGTGTTGAAAGTGCGGTTTTCAATGTGATGTTGACTTCAAACTGATCTATTGATATCAGTCACTACAGAAATAAAGAATAGTTTTTTTAACAAGGGGAAAGTTGTTAGAAGCGTTCTTTCTTTTGCCTGTTCACGATTGTGACATGCGGTTTGCCTTTATAGAATATACACTCCGAATTAGAAGCATAGCATCTATAACAAAACTGTTTTGTAGTCGTATGCGGGTAATCCATACAGCACACGCGATCCAGTCTCTCTCAGTAGTGTTTAACAAAGCTTAACTTTATCCCATTTGACTGTCGTTAGTGAAGAGCGAAGGGGGAACCACATTGCATTCATGTTTAACAATAACATGGAATTCACCAGCTTGCCCACGACATGCTACATACCACCAGTGTCATTATTTTCAAATGTGAAGTCTGTGCTTTTCTGAAATAGCTTTAGTAACATTTTCCTCCCCATTTCAAATACATGAATCGTGTTCAGCTTTGCAATTTTCGCTCCATGGACCACGGCCTGGGTCAGAGCCAAGTGTTTCCTGGAGGCATGTGGCATACAAGTTTAGTAGGTCATTCTGCACTTGGTCATCAGTAATTGCACCGGTTCCAATAATGATTAGGTGTGCTATAACGCTTTAATGGACTGGCTTCACAAATACTATGACTTGTTTAATGCAAGTCTTTTCTCCTGTTGTTGGTGGTTTCTCCACTACCATGGCGTATCTGTATCAGATCTTGCATGGGACATATGCTTTAACAGAACAGACGTGATGGCTTCGTGTATATCTACTATGCTCGTGCCACCACATTGAGGGGTATGTCATCCAAGCCACTTTCTTCCTTGGCATCTACATGCCACGTCTGCCTTAACAGCACGTCTGGTGGTATGCCGTTGTGGGTTCTCTCTGCCCATCTCCATGCAAAAGCCCCATCAACAATTACATTATGAACTAAATGGCCAATTGTTGGTAGCTGTTTCATTTCACGTAAGCATAGACTACTGGTCGAACGGCTGCTTTGAGATATGGTAGCATCTTGTCAGCTCATTTCCAATTTGCCTCCCGCTCATAGAACAGGAATCTCTGTAAATTATCAATCATCTGACCCGTTAACCATAATTAGATGGCGGTTGAGTTATCATTAATTGGCACTGTCGTCAAATGAATGCATGGCTGATTGCCGCTCATCTATGTTAGCTTGTATACCATCTAGCGTATTTAAATGCTAATTTGACATTATATTCTTTGCTACAAACTATCTTAAATCATGCCCAGTATCACCATCACACACCAATCTGCCATTTTCTTACAACCACTCTTCGAACGTCTCTACATGCAATGAGCGACATAGTAAATGTCCACAACATCGAGTTTTGCCACAAATAACACAAATATTTTTGCAATCAAATTCTTGTGTAGACGATCGTGTTTTGATTTCCCTACAACGTGTAATAGGTAGACTCTTTGATTTCTGTAGATGGGTTATAGGCTGTGATATTGTGATTACTGTTGTATTGTCATAAGTTTGTGGAGTTTCTGTCGTGCACATGCATTGCAACGCCTGGTATGTCACTTAGGTATCTTTTACACGATTCGTTACAATTACGACCCTGACCTATATTTCAAGGACATCGTGACCTTTAACATCCAGATCCGCAAGGATGTCTAGTGAGCTGGTATTCTCCATGGTTCAAGCATCATTTTGGTATATGCCATGCTTTGACAGCATACCGGTCACAAAATTCCAAAATTTGGGCACCTTGCTCTCCAGGTATAAGTTAGTACGATGGGTATTTACCGAGGTAGTAGTAGTAGTAGTAGTAGTAGTAGTAGTAGTAGTAGTAGTAGTAGTAGTAGTAGTGGTGGTGGTAGTGGTAGCGTCCCTACTCCTCCACACGAGCACGTACACACGCACGCGCATCACCACCGCCGCCTAAATAAACGCGCAGATGCACAAGCGGGCACTCATACATACACACGGGCGCTCACGCTCACAAGCATTCCCGAACTGTATGCAGGCATGCGACCGCCATCAACAAACGCTGATGATCATCAGCGGCAGCGGCAGCGACAGCGACAGCGACGACGACGACGACGACGAGGACGACGACGACGACGACGACGACAATAATAACAGCGGCAACAGCGGCAACACTACCACCACCATCACCGACACTACCTAGTGCCAGTGCGTTGTCAGTGACAGGGTTCGTAGAACTAATGCTTGACAATAATAAAAACTACTACTACTACTACTACTACTACTACTACTACTACTACTACTACTACTACTACTACTACTACTAATACCACCACCACCACTACCACCACTTCTACCATTACTACCATTACTACCATTACTACTACTACTACTACTACTACTACTACTACTACTACTACTACTACTACTACTACTACTACTACTACTACTTTGTTATATTTTTTGTTATTGATAACACGATCAATGGATCGTGCGGAAAACCTTTCATATCCAAAAATATACAAAAGACTGACGTACAAATCATACAACATACAAGCATACAAACAGTAAATAAACGGCAAGTGAAAAGGAAAAACCTTTCAAAAATTCATCTGTCTTTCAGTATAATAAAATACTTCAAAATCGCTGCTCAATAAATATACATATTTAACTCTTTGAACTCCAAGGGACAAACACGAAAGAAATCATTTTTATTTTAATAAATATAAATATTCTGTTGAATATTTTGAAACACAACCAACTGGGAGTCGTTCCTGTATATGGCAGCAACGGGTTCCGGTCCAAACAGTTTCAAAACCTTCAACAGCTTACACATACGATTGTCCGGAACGTGATATTCGTGGAAGTCTGGGTTCAAAGGATTAAATGTTAATTAACATTAAAAATCTAATTACATATTTATCAGTCTTTTCGTCCTAATAGTATTTTTGAAATATCTGTTCTGTCAAAGTAAGTATATACTAATAAAATAAACGCCATACGTTCATTATTTTGATCAAATTAAACATCTAGTATGCTCTATTCTGAATAGGCCCGGGTAATCTTTTATATAGCCAACAAAGCGCGAGCATTTAAACACAAACACTTTGTCAGCAACTCGGGGCGCAATAGTAATATCTCCGCGGCATTTAAATATTTCTCTTTACCTTTTGAGAGAGATTCTAAAATTATCCGGTATTGTACATTGTTAAACAATGACAAAGCTCGCTGCTATTTTATAACGATCTTAGCTACAATGATAAGGCGGTTCCAAAATATAATACTGGATCGTTTGTAATTCATAAACATAGGATGATTTTAGGCCATAATTTTACAGTGCATTTTGCTCTGTCCAAAACAAATAACAGACGACTGATAATTTTAAAACCGAATGATTGGAAGCGGCAGTTACATCAGGCTGCAACAGCCTCCATTCAAACGATTTCCTACCAAATGGTAAATCTACATTAAAAATTTATTCTTAAAGATATACTTCCATAATCAACATTAAATTATACACAAATTGACAAGGATGTAATATAAACGTTAAAATAGTTACGCATTCGGCACATTAAATGAAAGGTTAAATAATCACGGCGGTGTTTTGATGGACAGATTGTCATTTTCAAATGATATTAATCTACCTCTGCACCATATTCTTTTAAACGTTTTTCGATTTTGTTTTTTAATATACTTATGGCATTCGCCTCTAACACAATGTGACGATAACGCATAAAATATCCCATTTAAACATTTTAAATGATCGTGTGTGAGAGTAGCATTTGCATCATGCACCACGGAGCAGCGATGTTTCCAAATGCTCCAAATTCCAATGCTTAAGCAGACTAACACAATAACTTTATTATTTATTTGTAGTGACTCATTTGCAAGGTCATGAAATAAAATATTGTGTGGTGTTATGTCCGATGTAGGAACACCGAGATCTGATAAAATCCTACTTACATATACCCAGAACTGAACTACAACATGGCATTCAACGAATAGATGCACCAATGTTTCCTCAGAGCTTACACAGAAAACGCACTTATTATCATCTTCAGCACACAGTTTTGCTTTTGTCATGAGATGTTTAACCCAAAGTTTTCTGTGTATTAGTCTCCAAACTATATCTCTTGCCTGATTGGGAATATTCGGTAAATGTATGTTTTTCCATATTATCTCCCAGTTCGGAATATTATAACCATGCTGCTCCCATGCATAAATAGCACTTGGAGGTATAGCACGTAGTTCCCTAAGGAGCTTATACCAGCTGCTTACTGCCATTCTGCAGGAAAATTCCTTATCATTACTGATGAATTTTAGTTCAGCTTCTTCATCAGTAAGATCGGCACTGTATAGAGAGAACCAAGCTTTCGGTAAAGCTTCTTGTATGCGAGCTAACAGACGCATAGCATCTATTGGTCGAAGAGCAGTAACATAGCAAATTTCAGCCAATGATTTCCATTCCCTCCGAATAGGGTCAACGATGTCACATACATATTTAATGCCTTTCCCTGCCATTGATGGATAGTACATAACTTTGCCTTGATGAGTGATGTGATTATTGCCCCATAGCTCCAATTGTAAAACATTTTCCCAGTATAGTGGTACATCGTCAACTTTAATAAACGCATCAAAACCAGTTTTTAGCTCGAGAAAATGCGGAGGAACTCGCGTATAATTCGGGGGAGGATTTGTGGCACAAAAAAAGCTTTTGGTTGAGAAAGGCTTTATGAAGCTTTCTATTAACGACCTTGATACATTTGCCCACTGAATATCAGAATGAAGCAATGCATTTAAAAATTGAAACGCAATGACATGCTCTTCATTCTAACATCTACAAGATTAAGCCCGCCATGAATTAAATCATTCATGCAAACATCCTGTGATACAAGGCATGCCTTACCTTCCCATAAAAATTCTGGGACCATTCTATTTATTTCACATTCGACGTGTTTGGGCATATATATAACAGAGGCTGTATACCATAACTTTGAAAGTATTAAGGTATTTATAACCAAGGTTCTGCCGAAAATAGTTAAATGCCGATGCTTCCACGTATTACAGGTTTTCTTCATTTTAGCTATTCTCTCTTCCCAGTTAAGGTTCTCTTCACCCTCTCTACTGAAGTGAATACCTAGAATCTTAATTGATTCATTTGTCCATCGGATGTCCAGTGGCTTATCACACCTACTCTTCCACTGACCCAGAAATAACCCAACTGATTTAGCTGTGTTTATCTTCAGGCCAGAGGCCATCTGAAAATCCAATAAAATCGTGTCAAGCCTATTAAAATCAGCATTGGTGCCGCAAAGACAGTTGTGTCATCGGAATATTGAGACACATTTATGGGCCGATTTGCACCATGAATATCTATACCATGAAAATGTGGGTCCTCCCTGAGGGTTGCTCCTAATGCCTCCATTGCTATGACGAATAACACGGGAGACAATGAACACCCTTGACGCACACCACGCTCTAAAATAATGGGCTGACTTTTAAAATTGTTTACGAGGTATTTGCTGCTAATATTGCCATAGAGAATTCGGATCCATTTTATGAAATTTGGTCCCAAACCAATGTGACTGAGTGATTTAAACATAAACTCCCATTCTAATCGATCAAACGCCTTTTCGATGTCTAGACCTATGATGGCTCCTGGGGCATTACGTTTCTCAACCAAATCTATAATGTCTCTAATTAAAAATGTATTGGTCAAGATAGAGTGGCTTGGAATAGAGCAAGTTTGATCGGTATGGATAACTTCATCCAGAACACTAGCAAGTTTTTTAGCAAGCGCTTTCGAAATAATCTTATAATCGACACAGAGGAGCGAGATGGGTCTGTAATTTTCTAGGCTCTGTCGATTCACTTTCTTGAATATAAGTTGAACATATGCTTGCGACATGGTAGAAGGGAGTCTACCATGTGAGAAAATTTCATTTATTACTTGAATAAACTCTGGCCCAATGAGATGCCAAAATGTCTGGTAGAATTCCACGCTAAGTCCATCACCTCCTGGAGCTTTGCCACCCTTCATATGTTTTAGAGAAGTGGTCAGATCAGCTAGTGTTAATGGGAGCTCACAGAATTCCGTGCTCGATTTTAAGAATGCATTTTTGACATTGGCTAGCATCTCAGATGACTTTATATCATTACTATTATCAGATTTATATGACATCTGATAAAATGTCTCTACCGTTTCCATAATTTCCTTTTGCGTAGAGCAATTTTGATTGTTGTTGTTGTTGTTGTTGTTGTTTGTTGTTGTTGTTGTTGTTGTTGTTGTTGTTGTTGTCGTTGTTGCCGTTGTTGCCGCCGTCGTCGTTGCCGTTGTCGTTGTTATTTAAACTCCTCTAGATTTTTCGAGCCCATAAACGTATTTCGTTGGTTTCTCTCCTTCGATATACATTTGTGTTCTGCTCCTAGTTATTGCACCTTCAACCCTTTATATTGCTTAGCCGTTCACTATGCTGACTATCACCATTCACAACCTTCCTACTTAGGAGAAACAGAGAACGCTCAAGTGCTTTCTTCTCCTTGCGCATCATTCACGCTTTCCCAATGGCATATTGTTTTGAAATGTGGGCAAATCCAACTTTTACATCTTCCCACCATGTTATTAAATTGTCATGGGAACTTTTGTTTCGCAGCTTATGTTGCCAAAAACTTTTGACACAAGTTTGATATTTAGATTCATTTAGCAGCGAATTATTAATTTTCCAAAATCCAGGGCCGCGTTTAACCCAGTCGGCATTATCCAGCGTGATGTAAAACATGTTATGGTCAGAAAACGTAATGGGATACATACCAGCAGTTACCAGATTTCCTTTCAATGTTCTTTGAATATAAATTCGATCTATTCTAGAGGCGAGTTGGCCGTTATTTGAATGCCATGTGAAATCACGACCCTCTGGATTTAATATTCGATAACTATCCAGTAAATGTTCTGCGTCACATATAGCTTTAAGTCTGCCATGCGATGTGTCACCATAGCTAGAAAGTGAACATCTGTCTCGCGTCCCATCCATAACACAGTTAAAATCACCACCCAGGATAATATTGTCAGCATTATCATTAATAATGGGTGATATACTGGACAAGAATGTACATCTTTCAGAATGCAACGCCGGTGCATAGACTGAAACTAAAGTGTAATTTGACCCATCTATGTCGATTACAACTTGAACCCACCGCCCATTGTTATCAGATGAAGAAGAAATGATATTTATCCAGCTGAGGCATTTTGGGAGAACCAAAATTGCAACACCTGCACTCGGTTCATTGGCAACAGAGTAATAGAGTTCTCCATTCGTCAAACACCTGAACCTTTCAATAACCTCTATATCTTGTAATGTTGTCTCCTGCAGCATAATAATGTCAACTTTTCTTGCCTTTAATTCATCTAATAGTACATGTTGTTTTATTTCGTCATTTAAACGTCTGCAATTTAATGTGCAAATTAACATTAAACATATTTTAAAACATAAATTTAAAACTGACATATTTTAATTTGATTAGTTTTTCTTACTCAAATTATTTTTCGCCCATTTACCAATCTTTTCATTGAATTCTGAGGTGGTTAATTAAATTACTGTCAGATGCTGATATGTTGATACATCAGAATCATTGCGTAACTGACGATAGCGCACACCCTTCTTTGTTATGTAAGGGATCAACACCTGAGCGGTACATAACCATTTCCGCAGTTTGAGAACTCTGTGTACTGACAGATATATCCGAATCAGCAACAGACACGCTATCATCATAATCATATGACATATCATGAACATGGTCTTCTTCAACATCAGAATCCGAACTTGACTCATCTTTTTGTCGCCTAAGACTACTTTCTGTCTTGCGAGGAATGCTGGAGCTGGTGCTTGTTAATTCTTTGCTGGCTCCAACAGCAATATCTGTTTTACCTTCCACGCCTTTCAAGGTAACAGTCAGAGAGGCCTGATCTAGTATTGAATTATCAGCGCTTTCAGTGGACTGTGATCTGAATCTTGTTTGCCCTAGTTGTAGACTTTCTGACTCGGATGTTAAAATAACATCCTTAGCCATTGGTACAGGAGTTTGTGTCACGTTCTCGCTCAAAACCTCAATAGAATCTGCCATGTCTACTACCACAGGATTAGCTGGTTTATGAACATCAGCTGCAGTAGCCGTTTTGTAAACGGCAGCTACAGCAGCCAGTTCAGGCTCCTGGATATTCCTTGGTTCTGAAGCACTTCGAGTTTGATTCTTTGTTGCTTCCTTACATCGCCATTTATAATGATCAGTTGACCCACAAATTAAGCATTTGTCCGTATGCGGCCATGCGCTAGCTAGGTGGTCGGTACTGGTACAAATGCGACATGTCTTGATCTGGCCCCTGTACCATAACGGCAGAAAAAACGTATTGTCAATTGAGAGCGTACTTGGAAGAAGTTTTGAAATATCCTTCATCCACACTCGTCTAACTACATTTTCTAGAGATCTGTCAAATTGGTACGTCTCATTCTCTATTGAAACTACTAGACCATATTTGGCCATTTCTGCGCTAATTCGTTCATTATGTATTTCTAATGGCGCCTTCACTTTAATTAGCAGTTTATGTGAATCTATTTCCTGTACCTTACAGACTTCTCCATTGACAATCAGTCCATCCTCCAATAATTTGTCTTTCATTCCCTCATTGCATACCGTAACATGCCACACTGACCTGCTTATATTAATCAGGCCCTATAACACCTTGGGACCCAAACCAACAACCTCTTTCATGCCATGATAAAGGTCAATGGCCCCCACACTCCACCCGCCAGTCGTAACCCTAAGGCTGAATTCCTGTTTATATTTGCTAGACATGCTTTAACGCATAGGGCGATAATACAGCGGCGCTCTAGCTCAACAGTAAAGCTAGGATTCCATAAGCGCGGATGCGGATGCGGATGCGGTGAAAATCGAATATCATTAAATGCAATATGTGTGATTCCATATGCGCGGAAGCGGACGCGGAACGACACGCGTGTGCGGAAGCGATTTTCTCGATCGCTACATGTAGCGATCCAGTCGCTCGGCGCTCACACTCGCGTCGGGGAAACCATAAAATGACGTCAAAGGTAGAGGGGTTTTCCTGTACTTTAAGCATGCGCACCGCCACGTGCCTATGTCGTTTTCTGTCCTTACAGCACGGGCGTTTGCTCATAGCTCGCCAGAAGCAAAATGCCGAAAACTAAAACCTATCTATGTGTGGATGAATACGAAAAATTAATTAATATCGTACGCAGAAATCCGTGTTTGTACGATGCCATTAGTCCAGACCACAAAGATGCCCAAATGATTAGCAACATATGGGAAAGTGTGGCCAAATCGTTGGGAAAGGAAGATATGAGTGGTAAGCATGTTTCATGTCACAATGACACGGTATTAACTAACATGTGCTGTGACACGCTATTAACTAGCATGTGCCGGTGCATGCCTCTCTCCCCCCCCCCCTCTCTCTCTCTCTCTCTCTCTCCTTCTCTCTCCTTCTCTCTCTCTCTCTCTCTCTCTCCTGTTGTGTGCATGACGGCCTGCCTGTCTGCCTGCCTGCCCGTCTGTGTAGTGTACATATGCATGTTCATATGCGTGCACATATATGTGCATGTGCATGTGCGTGCGTGCGTGCGTGCGTGCGTGCGTGCGTGCGTGCGTGCGTGCGTGCGTGCGTGCGTGCGTGCGTGCGTGCGTGCGTGCGTGCGTGCGTGCGTGCGTGCGTGCGTGCGTGCGTGCGTGCGTGCGTACCTATGTGTTCTTCATTTAATTCACTTTTCAAGAATCTATTACTAAGAGGCTTATTGTACTTATTTAATAGAACAATTTAATAGATACATAATTAATTACAACGATTTCTGCTTTATCTACTTATAGCAATGGATTGGAAAAAGAAGTGGAAAAACCTACAAGACGTGTTTGTGAAGAAGAAGAAGGAGCTGAAAGGCAAGAAAAGTGGGCAAGCAGCAGAGAGGATACGGAAGTGGATATATTTTGACTCGATGTCATTTCTGGATCCATTCATATTAATGAAGCTTAAAAAATCCGCTGTAGACAGGTTTTACCCCGAGTATAGCCTATGAATGAATATGAAATATGTTTCACTATTTCATCGCGTTGGAGCATCCATAAAATGACGTCAAATGTCGAGGGGTTTCCTGTAATTTAAGCTCGCCCATCGTCATAAGTAGGGCTCAAGATATGAATAGTATTTTAGTATTTTACTCAATAAAATAGCCATTTACTCTTAATTTCAAAATCAAAGATACTGATGCTCAATAAAAATAGCCATTTAATCAATTTTTTTCTAAAATCATGAGTACTCCATAAAGATTGCATATTTAGGATACCCAATAAAACATAAATGCACATGAACTAATTGTTCAAACTTATAGACCCGAATATTCTTTATTATTGCAAGTAGTTTTGATGATTTCATGTAGCAAGCTTAAAGACAAGACTGTTTGACTTGTGTTATAACAAACACAATATATACCTAAGAAAATGTTCAGCGTAGATGACCAAAAGGAAAACATATGGCCCACTCCTCCCCTGTTTCCACTATTTAGTGTGCAAATGATGCTTTAAAATGGCGTTGAAGATATATATCTATCTATTACTATTTGCTCTAACAAAATATAAACAATATTATAACAGACAAAATATTTTAAATTAAATCGAAAACAATTAATATTATTTTCTCAAAACAAACTTAATATCTTAAACTGCATAATTCGTTTCAGCACCGAGGGTAATGTACCAGCGTTGGAGGATTCGGAAATGGCTATTGAATTGGATGCCACAAGTCCAAATTCGAGCATAAGGTACATGATACAATTTTTACGCAAAGACGCCTCGTTGTACATGGGAATCTTGCCACGCCAGAGGAGAAACACGCGAAAAGTACTCTTTAAACGCATCCCTTATATATCTAGCATCTGCTCCAGCTCTGTTTCCCACACCATTAATGTCCTGTAGACCATCCATTTGTATGTCACCCACATCATGCAATAGTGTCGTAATTTGTGCCGGTGTAGAGCTTTCTTGCAGCATGTTGTGGAGAACATACGTAGCTTTGACGATATGATTCACCTTTGATGGTTTGACTGCGATTGGTGTGTGGAATATTCTCCATCTGCATGCAAGAATGCCAAAAGCGTTTTCTACAATCCGGCGAGCTCTTGAAAATATATAGTTAAATGTTTGTTGCTCCAATGTGCATCCCCTTCCTGGATATGGTCGCATGATGTTCTCTTGTAGAGGAAATGCCTCATCTCCTATAATCACATAGGGTACGGGGCCGAGATGTTCCGCGTTCGGTAGAGAAGATGCATCAGGAAAATTAAGAGTCTTCCCTAGTACGGCTTTCCCTAAATTTGAATGCGCAAAGATACCAGCATCGCTGTTGCGGCCATAAGAGCCAACATCAATTGCTATGAATCTTAGATTGGCGTCAACTAGAGCCAAAAGAACAATAGAGAAAGTGTTTTTATAATTATAGTAGAGTGAACCAGAGTTACATGAAGATTTAATTACCACATGTTTTCCGTCTATTGCTCCCAGACAGTGTGGGAAATTCCACGCTTCTAAAAAGTTCTCAGCTATCATTTTCCAATCATTAGCTTCATCGGGGATTGACATAAAAGTAGGAGATATCCTATCCCAAATCACTTGGCATACTTCATCAACAATCTTCGCTATTATAGTGGGTCCAACACGGAAATTGAAGGATAGCGAACGAAATGACTCTCCAGTTGCCAGAAACCTGCAAAATATAATGACATTATGTATGTTTTAAAAAAAAATGATCAAAAATAATAATCTCGTATGGACAATGCAGGGAAGCGATGGCTTACTGGATGTAAGGAATGATGTCTGGGATGATGGAAGCATGGTTAGAATTAATTAAATATTAATCAATCAAGCAATCAATCAATCAATCAATCAATCAATCAATCAATCAATCAATCAATCAATCAATCAATCAATCAATCAATCAATCCATAAATCAATCCACTGAGAAATGATTGATTGATTGGTTGATTGATTGATTGATTGATTGATTGAGAAATGATGGATTGATTGAATCATTAATTACTTAATTCACCAATTAATTATGTAATCGACTAATTAATTAATTTACATATTAATTGGTTAGGTGGTTGGTTGGTTCGCTAATTGATTGTTTGATTATGGATTGATCGATTAATGGATTAATCAATTAATCAACCAACAAACCAATCAATCAAGCAAGCATTCAAGCAAGCAATCAAGCAAGCAATGACTTAATTAATATAGAGAGGATGAGATGAGGAATTAATGCATTAAATAAATGGAGAAATTAATAAATTATTATTTATTATTGTGTATTTTATTCTCAGGTCTACTGATTCGACTGATATCACAGTGGAACCAGAAAATGCGGCAGCGTCTATGTCAGCATCTACGTCACTGTTTTCTGCAAAATCTAAGAAAAGGAAAGGGGATAATGAGAATGAGAAATCGGGGGATACAGTGAAGGAGAAATCGGGAGATGATATGCAGATTAACGCACATACTGAGAGCCGCGAACTAATTAACAAGCAGCTGGACATGGAGAGTGAGGGGACAAACAGAGGACGATTTGTTTTTCGAAAGTTGTGCCATGAAGATGAAGAAGATGCCGAGCTACCTGAGATCCTATGTTCACCTACAAGTCTCGCAGATCTTCTTCAATGCAGAAAACATTTACACGCAAATACCAATCACACCACTAGCACCACCACCACCACCACCACCACGCACCAGACCACCACCACCAGCAACAGCACCAGCACCAACAACACCACCACCACCACCACCACCACCACCACCACCACAACAACAACAACAACAACAGCAACAACAACAACAACAACAACAACAACAACAACAAACATATGAATATGTCGAATTGTTTCAACAACAGGAAAACAACTTTCAAAACGAAGAATGTACGTCAGCTATGTTAGCGAGTGCATCTAACGTAACATATCAATAAATGAAGGATCTATATAAAGCTTCTGTTCTACAGTGTCCTTCATAATTACCCAATATCGTTTGATATTAAATAAATATTACAATCCCTACCTTAAGCATATAGCCAGTCTCTGCTTTGGACAGATGGGCTCTCTGCTGCGACAGTGCTTCGCAAGGTCAGCTCCCACAAATGACAACACTTGGGAGAATTGTTCCTGATTCATCCTAAAGTATTGGCGACATTTCTCGTCATCAGCTTGTAGATCAGGGACCAGTTTGGCAAATGCCCCGGCTTCATACCTATTTTTGAATATGTCATGCACCCACCACCGATGTTTACGCCTTCTCTTTTTTTTCTGTTTCGTTTCTAAATTATATGCTAATAAAGTTATCATTAACATTTCTTCACTATCAAGAAGAGATCGATGAAGCTTAGACAATGTGGAAGGCATGTTGTCCCTCCTGTGTCTCCAGAGAAAAGAAAGAATACACGCATATTATCTCGCTTATATGGAAGCAAACAACGCGGATATTCTGCGCACCAAAACGCGCCCGCCTGCCGCATCCGCATCCGCATCCGCGCTTATGGAATCCTACCTTAAAGCTCTATTCACACAGGCGCGACGCGACACGACGCGACACGACACTACAAGATCGCTCAAAACGTATTTTCATTGTACTGTTCCCACATGCGCGACACGACACGACCATGTCGCTGCGTGACTCGCGACATGCGCAAAATCAAATCCAGAGCGACCTTATCGCCTGTCGCCGCGACAAATTAATAAGCTAGCCAATCACGAACGCGTTTTTTTCTACGTTATACAAAATTAATTTTGCCACGTATTGCATGTCGCCTGTCGGGTCACGTGTGTGTGAGCCAAACACAAAAATGTGTCGTGTCGTGTCGCTATGTCGTGTCGTGTCGCGTCGTGTCGCGTCGCGCCTGTGTGGATACAGCTTTAGCCGAGAATGTAGCGACTCTCTCTACGACTGAAAATCCAGCACGGACAGCCAGAATATAAAGTCAGCCAACAATAAAAGCGCTAGTATAACGGACCGTGAAATGGGGAAAAATCCCAACAACAATAGGACAGAAAAAGCAATACACAACAGAGGAGGCCGGCTGAAATGGCCACAGCAGTGATAAATAAATTACTGCAGCCTGAAAACTTTCGTCGCAAAAAACGACCTCCCACAACAAAACTTGCAAAATTAAATATAACTAAACTAACGTATATACACTTATACAACAACAGGACAAAAAATAAGCATGGGTGAGTAGTAGAAACCGTCTAAAATCGACGTAATTAGCAGAGCCAAAAGACAGCATGTGCTATGATTGACTACTACTACTACTACTACTACTACTACTACTACTACTACTACTACTACTACTACTTTTTTTTTTTTGGTAGCACGATCAAAGGATCGTGTGGAAATCCATCGTCCCCAAAAATATACTGACTGAAAAAGAACATTAAACAAAGAAGAACTCAATAGAAAACAATTATCGTATCAGTCACATGTATAAATAAGTAATAAATATTTGCAGTTCAATTATATAATTTCTTTAAAATTCTATGCATCATCTAGCTAGGCTATGTCTTAACCCTTTCAACACGAAATGCAATCACACCAAAATACTTTAATTTTATAAAAATCCTGCTATGTATTGTCAAAGCAACCCGACTTAGAGCTGTTGCTGCGTAAACAACAACATATACCTGTCAAATTCGTTTCAAATTACACAGCAGCTTTCTTGTACCGATGTTTGAAATTAATATTGTGTGAACCGAGGGTTCAAAGGGTTAACAAACATTTCCATAAGACATTTTATAAAATCATATATTACATCATCAAAAATTCCTGCCATTAAGCGCAACAGCATAACTTTAAAAATCCACACGTTCAGAAATCAGACACTTATTTGAGAATTAGAGCACTGAAATTTAGGCTCTCAAAATTTATTTGTATTCATATGACGGCAATGTATATGTGAAAAACAAATTCGCCACAAGCTTGTTGCTGTCCATAAGAGCAACACCGCCTCCACAACTCGCGTCTGCCATTGTTCTACTGACTCTACTGTAGTAATACATATTGACAGCAGTGTAATTAAGGTCATAACATAAACACACGGTTCAAGCGTAAGCTTATAAGCATTAAGAACAAACCAATTAAGGCCCACAGGATGATTTATAAAAAGGCAAATACTAGAATATCTGCACTGTGTTTAGCGACACGGTAATATTGCATAGTGTGGTAAATGTGAGTTGAAAATTAACAAATCACTTTACTTGCACGATCGTTTTCCAGAATTAACCCGGAACAAACGCGCTTATTGTGTATTTGGCTATGTTTACAAACATTGTTAGTATAAAGAGGCTCAAATGAATGTGTAAATATTTTATGGGATTCTAAATTTACTAGCAAATGGATTTTCGAAAATTACGCCGGAACATGGGCTAATAGTAGCTACATTGGGATATAGAGTCACTTTTCGCATTGTAAAACCAAGGAATATTAAAGTTGCGTATATGACCACCTGCCACTTGTAGGACACGCCTTAACCCTTGCAGCCCCAAGCGCCCAGGTATGTTAATTCCAAATTACTCATAGTTATAGACTGTTAGGTATCTTGAAATCAATTTAATGTGATACAGCAACAGTTTCTACGTTACAAAATCCACAAATAACCACAACAATACATCTTACATGTAATTAATTGTAGAGAACCGGTTAACATGTATTTATCAGAAAATGCTCATAGACGCAACATTATTAAATTCGTTGGCAGAACTTCAACTATGTTGTTCACGCACCACATATCTTTGAATTTCTCCAAACTCCTTTCTTTCGTAGCCCTGTGCAATTCGCCTTGAAGGCAGTGCATTAAAAGGGTACGAAAAATCGCTGTCAGGGAAATTAAATGGGTTGACCTGTCAGGATTCAGCACCTGTGCACATCGGTATTTCCAAACTGTCCAAATACCTATCATGATAAGACAGATTAAGACCCCATGCTTATGGCTGGTTAGATGCCGCTTTATAGATTTAAGATCCCTAAACAAAATCATTTCTGCTTTTAGATTCAAAGAATGAATATCAAATTTTACTGCAATTGTTTCCACAAATTTCCAGAATTCAAAAATTTCCAGACAATTAATGAACAAGTGGACACATGTCTCTTCCTCGTTTTTACAGAGAGGACATAGATTACTATTTGTAATTCGACATTTCTGTAATAAATGGCCAACCCAAAGTATGCGATGAATGAGCCGCCATGCTACATCACGTGCCCTATGTGGTATAAATGGCAAGTGTAAATGCTTCCACACATTATTCCAGTCAGAGGGTTTATAATTGGTATTATTCCATGCATCAATTGCTCTGGGCATTTTGGCGTGTCTACATATTAAGATACTATACCAATCATGAGAACGCATATGGCATTTGAATTCTTCTCCATCGTAATGCAACACTGGTGGAGAAATTTCCTCCTTGTCAACAGCATTTGGTAGTGTGAACCAGTCGATGGGAACAGCTTTCTTTAATTGTCCTAACAGACGATGTGCATCAATACTCCTTAACGTATATTTTTCTGATATTGTTTGCCCTGAAATCCACGAACGTGTATCTGAGTTGATTAAATCGGACAATCTGTGAACACCTTTACTAGCTAATGATGTGAAGTAAAGGCCTTTATTTCGTATCTGAATATTGTCGTTTCCCCATAGTCTCTGGTCTAGCACACTTTCCCATTCTAACGGTGATGGCGTTACCTTAGTAAACATGTTCAATGCTTGGCGTTGCTCCTTGAAGACATCTGGTATCTTCATGACGTTTGGAGGTGGTGTCTTTGAAAGGAATATACACTCTGTGGAATAAGGTCCAATATACCTTTCCAATAATGTTCGTGAAACAATGGCCCAAGGTGAATTGGAATATATCAAATCATGCAGAAATTTAAGTTTTAATGACGCACATTTTGTTTGAATGTGTACCAAGTCCAAACCGCCTTTCAATTTTGCATTGATACAAACTGTATTAGCTACAAGTTTAGCTTTATCTTCCCACAAAAAGGCAGACATTAGCTGATTAATCTCATCTTCTACATGTTTTGGCATATGGACAACAGAAGCTGTATACCACAAACCAGACATTATCAGATTATTCAGAACAAATGATCTACCAAATATAGACAAACGGCGTCGCTTCCAACTTGCTAACACGTGTTTCAGTTTACATACTCGGTGTGTCCAGTTTATTAACGTGTCCTTTTTGCGACTAAAGTAAATGCCTATTATTTTGATATAGTCATTTGACCACTTTATGTCCATAATATTATCACACCTGTTAATCCAAGGACCAAGAAATAGGCCGACAGATTTATCTCGATTGACCTTTAGTCCAGAAGCTTTTTGAAACACACTTAATATTTTATCTAAGCTACCAAAATCGCTGCCATGTCCAACAAACACTGTAGTATCATCTGAATACTGGGATACCGTTAATGGTCTCGCAATACCATGTATGGATATCCCCTTAAACGTAGGGTCTTCCCTCAGTGTTGATCCCAGTGATTCCATGGCTATGACAAATAACAAGGGTGACAGAGAACAACCTTGCCGTACACCACGTGCTAGTATCACAGAATTAGTCAGACAATTATTTAAAAGATATCTGCTGTTAATTCCAGTATACAGAATCCGGACCCATTTAATAAAATGTACTCCTAAACCTATGTGCTCTAGGGATTTAAACAGAAACTGCCATTCTAGGCGGTCAAATGCCTTTTCATTGTCAAGTCCAATAATAGCTGCTGGGATGCTGTCTTTTTCAACCAAGCTGATTACATCCCTTATGAGAAAGGCATTAGTTAGAATACTTCTACCCGGAATACCACAAGTTTGGTCAGGATCAATTACTTGGTCCAATACTCTACTTAGTCGCAATGATAATGTTCGTGATATGATCTTATAATCGACACAAAGTAGAGATATGGGTCTATAGTTTTTCAAATCATCCCTGTCCCCTTTTTTGTACAGAATTTGGACATATGCTCGGGACATAGATGGAGGTAGATGTCCGTTTTCAAAGATATCATTCACAACTTGAAGGAATGATGGACCTAACACATGCCAAAATGCACGATAGAATTCCACTGTTAGTCCATCACAGCCAGGAGATTTTCCTGACTTCATTCCTTGCAATGACTCTGTTAATTCACTAAGAGAAATATGGCTGTCACAACGTTCACAATCAGAATCTGATAGTGTCTTCCTCATATTTCCTAACATGATTGAAGTTGCCACATCATCACTGCCTTCCGATGCATATAAGGATTCGTAGAAATGATAAACGGCATCCAGCATTTCCTCATTTGAATTAGCAACCAGACCGTCCTTTGTTTTCAGGTGTCTGGTGATTTTTTCAATACCCCTTGCTTTTTCTAAGTTGCAGAAATATTTTGTAGGCTTTTCACCTTCTGCATGCATTTGAGCCCGTGATCTTACTTTGGCTCCCTCAAGCATATATTGATCTAATTCATTAATATCATGCTTTATCTTGACTAGCAGATCATTGTAGCTTTGATCACCATTGTTTACTTTACAAGATATCCTGAATAAAAATTTGTCCAATGCCTTCCTACGTTTCCGCCTACCTCTTGCTTTTTTAAGTGCAAACCTCTTGGAAATATGAGCCAAGCCAGATTTACATTCCTCCCACCACAGGGCTAAATTCTCATATGAATCGTTCATTCGAAGCCAATACTGCCAAAAACTTTGGACACAATGATGATAGTTAGTATCATACAATAGTGAATTATTAAATTTCCAGAAACCACTTCCTTGTTTGATCCAGCTAGCATTATCTAAAGTAACACACACCATATTGTGATCAGAAAATGCTACAGGAAATACGCTTGTTTGGCTAAGATTGCCCTTAAGTGATTGCTGTAAATAAATTCTATCTAATCTTGATGCTATGCGTCCATCAGACGAGAACCAAGTAAATTGCCTGTCGTGAGGGTTTGTCAAGCGATAGCTGTCAAATAAATGTTCCCTGTCACAAACATGTTTTAATTCAACGTGTGACGTATCATTATATACAGATTGCGATTTTCTGTCAATGTTTGAATCTAAAACACAATTAAAATCACCTCCTAATATCACATTTTCAGATTTATTATCTTGAATAATGGCGGAGATATCATGGAAAAATGTATGACGTGAACCGTGTGAAACAGGCGCATAAACACACATTATAGTCAAGCTAAAGTCAAAGATATCAACTGTTACATTGACCCAACGTCCATTTGTATCTGATGACGATGCTAACACATTAACAGATTTAAGACAGTGTGGAAGAATGAGAATAGCAACCCCTGCACTGTTATCGCACGATAATGCGTAAAACAACTGACCTTTAAAAAACTGTTTAAATGAATCAAAGATTTCATGATCTTTAATCTTCGTTTCCTGAAGCAAAGCTATATCGACCTTTTTGTCCTCAAGCACTTCCAACAAACATCTCTGTTTTAGTTCAGTATTTAGGCCTTTGCAATTTATCGTACAAATGAGCATAAATAGTTGAATAGTATACAGGACTGCCATTGTTAATCTAACTGGATTTATTTTTCTTACTAGGCTTGCTTCGTTTTTTTGCCCATTTACCCAGCTTACTATTAAAATCATGATTTTTCAAATCAACTACTTCTAAATGTTTGTATTTAGAAATAGCGGAATCACATCTTAGATGTCTATAGTGTACTCCTTTGGCTGTTACATAAGGCACCAACACCTCACCATCTTCTGAACGAAATAAAACCATTTCCTTTGCTGTCTGTGAGCATTGCGTCTGTACAGAATAGTCTGACCCAGCAGTAGACATATTATCATCTTCAATATCATTTTCCTCGACATCAGATTCTGAACTAGACAATTCTTCCTTGTGACGCTTAAGGCTAGCACAAACATCAGTGACATGCGTATCAACGTTATCTTTTACAGATGTTTTGCCATCCAGATTAATACTCGCAGGAGCCTTATTATCTAGGTCCGTAATCTGAGTTGATGGGAAAGGACTTAATGGAAATTCATCATCGTCATCTGTCACCTGCGACCTGAATGTAGTTTGTCGCGGTAACAAAGGGAATTCGCTTTCATCCAGAGTGTCATCATGATCGCTTTGACTTGACTTCGCATCCGTATCCTGGATTGTTCTCTCTGGAGTTAAGCTAATACCTTCCTCAATAACGTCAATTTCGTCCACATTCTCCACTACGACGGGGTTCACCGTAACTACACTCTCTTCTGAATTAGTTTCAGCAACAACTGTAACAATTTGAGCAGGGAGTGAGTTAACTCGCTCAATTTGATGTTCAGTACGCGATGCCACATAGCTACTGTGTGTATCTTGCTTAGGCGTCCGCGTGTTGTTGGGACATCGCCACTTGAAATGTTCTGTTGAACCACAAATTAAGCATTTGTTTTTTTGTGGACAATCTCCCGCCAGATGACCAGTGCTGGAACAAATCCTGCACTCCTTCACTTGACCTCTGTACCACAGTGGAAGGATAAAAATACCGTCTATAGACAACTTATTAGGCAGAGGCTTGTCTACCTTCTCAAAGTATACTCTTCTAATACCATTTTCCAAGGTTTTATCAAAACGGTAAGTTTCTCTCTCAATTTTCGATACTTGCCCGTAATGGCTAAGTTCGCTTAACAAACGCTCATCCGGGATTTCAAGAGGAACTTTTATCTTTACAATTAATTTATCTGAGTCGATCTCCTCGATGCTACATATTTCTCCAGCTATAACAAGATCGCTCTCCAATAGCCTATCCTTTGCCTCTTGGGTGCTTACTGTCACATTCCATATATTGCGGGTCACGTTAATCAGGCCCTTTAATACCTTAGGACCAGTGCCAATCGTGTTCTTCAAGCCATTATACACATCAATAGCTGAAACGCCCCACCCTTTTGTGCTAATTTTAAGACTAAGCATACGCTTATATTCGGATGACATTTTTAGTTTAGCGGTGTGAGCATTGTGATATTTACAGTTGATAGTAAGAAGTCGTTGGTTAATTAACGGGTATAATTGACCAAAGGGAGACGCCGCGGCTACTGCGTGATATGCAGTATTCTAACGCAGCTTTTAAACCCTGCAGAAAGCGCGAGTTGTATACAGCCACGAAGCGCGAAGCTCAACAGAAAACGCCCGTGTAACCACGCGATCGAAAAGACGGGAATAATCGCTAGCGTGCCAACGGTAAATGAGGCTTTACATAACTAGCCTGCGTAATTAATCACCGTCAACTAAACGTGGACAATGTACAATTACGGTCAGAAGACAGGACGCCGACAAGACAATGGCTATCAAAGCCAAATCAAAAGTAATGGCAGGAAAACTTCGCAACAAAATGCGACTTCCCACAACAAAATTTCAAGAAATCAAAACAGCAAAACCAACGTATATACATTTATAAGGAAGCAAGACAAGAAATAAATCATATATGCGTAGTAGGAATCGTCTTAAATCGACGTTAATAGCAGAGCCAAATCAATATGACTTCTATGACTACTACTACTACTACTACTACTACTACTACTACTACTACTACTACTACTACTACTACTACTACTACTACTACTACTACTACTACTACTACTACCACCACCACCACTACCACCACTTCTACCATTACTACCACTAGTACCACTACTACTACCACTACTACTACTACCGCTACTACTACTACTACTACTACTACTACTACTACTACTACTACTACTACTACTACTACTACTACTACTACTATACTACTGCTACTGCTGCTGCTGCTGCTGCTGCTGCTGCTGCTGCTGCTGCTGCTGCTGATGCTGCTGCTACTACTACTACTACTACTACTACTACTACTGCTGCTGCTGCTGCTGCCGCTGCTACTGCCGCTACTGCTACTGGTGCTGCTCATGCTGCTGTGCTGATTAGTGGCGGCGGAGTGGCTCTGCAACAGGGGAGGGGGGGGGGGACAGGGGCGGATGCCTGTTAAGGGGGCATAGACTTCCCCATCCCTAATACGTGGGTCCAGGCCCCCCGCAAATTTGTGAGAATGAGATGCTCTGAGAAGCCATCTCCTGTATACTGAGAGATAATTCGTGGTTACAATTCTTCAGGAAAATTATAATTTGTCTCTTACAATATGTCAATTTACGGAGCATGAAAGATATATTTTAGAAATCTTCCACTTGAATGACTGGGTTACCATGTAAAAATTTCAAATCAGGGCGTTTTCAAGATCGCTTCAAAACGTTTGTCTAGCTACGGTGTTAATGCCTGGTTAATGCTATCACAGACTGTCGCCATCCGTTATGTGTTCCTAGATATTTTTGATATAACATGTATGAGCAATAGCAATACGTGTCAGTGGACAATGGCAGTACCATAGAAATGCAAATGCACAGTACACGCAACATTGCGTATGCGTGGGAGGGGGGGGGGGTAGCGGGGTCCTCCGACAGAAATCTTGCTAAAATAGATGCTCTTGGAAGTCATCTCCTGGATTTTGAGTGATAATTCGTGGTTAAAAAATGTACAAAATGTTGAAAAAGGAGGTGGGGTAAAGCTATGATTAGCCCACCCCAACTTATTTTAGGGGTGGCTTTAGCCCCCGCTAGCCCCCTCCGCCAGCTCCGCCGCCACTGCTGCTGATGCTACTACTACTACTACTACTACTACTACTACTACTACTACTACTACTACTACTACTACTACTACTACTACAACTACTACTACTACTACTACTACTACTACTACTACTACTACTACTACTACGGTAGTAATGTCGGGATTAAAATGATACCACCTCCCTCAACTGGCCGCCGTTCGGCAATCCGTGCCCCCCACCACCCTCTCAATCCCTGGGGCATAGGTTCGTGAGGTATGTGGTTGGTGTATGCCTCTAGATGGAGGCCCAGGGTTGTTGAGACAGGTGGTTGGTATGCCTCTAGATGGGGGTCCCATGGATTGAGAAGGCGGTGGGGGCCACGGATCGCCGAACGGCTGCCAGTTGAGGGAGCTTGTATCATTTTAATCCCGACACTACTACTAGGCAAATGATACCACCGCCCTCTCAATCCCTGGGGCACAGGTTGCGGGGGCCACCACGGATCGCCGAACGGCTGCTAGGGAGGTAGTATCATTCCGACACTACTACTACCAGGGTCTGAACGCCCATTTAGAGACAAGCCTCCACAGTTATATACACCACTGATCGCCATCAACCACAGGGCTGGCCTCTCTCTCTCTCTATTCTGTGTAGGCTCAGACAAACACGTAGTCTCTGCCAGAGTCGCATTGGCATGATGGGATCACCCATACTGGCTTCCATCTACCCTGGCAACGCTCACCTAGGAGGATGCTGAAGTGATTAGCATTTGAACCACGGCAGACTCTGGCATGTTCACATGTTACGTACAGAATATGGTGCTGAGCAGGGGTCTCCAGCAGACAACCACGTCCTACCCTCTCCACCCCATAGAAGTGGCAGACGAACTCGATCTCATTACGTGGGTGAAAGCGGTCGTAAATGTTTCACCGCAAGGGGTTGACTCAAGGATTGTAATGGGTGTCATCCCGGAAGTGGGCCCATTTGGATCCAATATCATGGCAGTCTCAGCGCCCTGTGCCACTGCCGTAAATGCCAGCACAAGCAGTATGATGAGAATCATGGCTATATATGAAGAGTTAAACTGAACAGAGTGAACCCGTCGAGAAATAGCTGTGCCAGATCGAGCCCTATTCCATCCGGATCGATAGTGATCTTCATCCCCTCAGGGTCAGAGGCTAACTGCTTCACTCTGTGGGGAGGGGAGTAACCTCTATGTCAATGACTGTGGGAGGCCTATATCGGGGCAACCATGCTTTCCAGACACCCCCAGGTCCAGCGCGGTACCACACTTCATTCTTCTCAAATATGAACTGCAGGTTTTTTGCCACGGTCAATAGCAGGCCATCATGGGCCATCGGCGGGACACCGCTCGAATAGGGTTTGACCAGATGAAAGCTGAGGTCGTTATTTAGGGTGTTGATGTCTGCCACCTCTGTATCCGAGAGCTCAATCAACGGCTCGAGGATGTACTTCCTCTTCGGGAAATCGTACCGAAACACGATCTTGTTGCCATCTATGTTGCGACCCAGGCGCTCCTTTGACACATCATTGAGGTCTGTGAGCAGCTCCACCCCATCACCACCAATGGGGTGGAGGGAGAATGTCTTTGAGTTTGCTTCGTACTGTAGGGCGAATGACTTGCCATCGCTCTCTTCTACCTTGCGTACACATCTGCAGATTTTGCATGTGATGCGGGTTTAATCTCCACGTATACTATGGCAAAATCAGAGTGGCGGAAGCAACCAGAACTATACCCCTCCTTGACGGCTAACGAGGGCGGTACCATCCACGGCTGGTGACTCCAGCAGATAGATACCATCAGACAGAATCTCGTCCATGAGGCAGAAAAGTACAGCAGAACGTGCAGGCGATATGAGACAGCCTAAAACGTCCTCGCACGTACAACCACTGCTGCGGGTGTGATTGGAGCCAGTGCTGGGATGGCAGCTGTGGCCACTCTCGCTACCGGGGTGGGGGCCATCGTCGGCATCCCGCTGGGTGGCGTGACACCAGCCGCCACTGTCTTGGCCACGGGCTTTGGGGTGGGGCAACAGCAGATCACAAGGTGGCTGGAGAAGCATGCTAATTACGTGGCACTGGCACACAGTATGCTACGGACTATCGACGAGTCTGTCGGAAGCGCATCCTTTTTCCAGCTTGTAGTATCGCAGAGCCTTGTTCAGCTCCGGCGAGGCCATGGCGGTCTGCAACTGCTGGAACACATCTGACAGATACTCCTGATCCTTGTAGGAACCATTAGCTCGCAGGAGTTGCTCGACGATACTCCCGCCCATGATAAGGTATTCGAGCACCCGATCTGTCCCTTGCCAAATCCTAGATAGAGCTTCACAGCTGTCAGCTACTCCGTCAGCTCAGCACAGAGGTTGGTGGTCGATGACAGCCGGACATCAACGTTGATTGATAGAACGAAAGCCCACTTGGTGTTGGGTCGATCGATATTGTCTGTGTCGAAGTGGGCTTGCTCTCTTGCTGCCACCCAGTCCTGAGCTGCTCCTATCGTGTTCAGCCACGGGCTCCCTGGAGCATTCTGGTGGAAGAGCATCACCCTATCGTTTTCGATTTGACGGATGCGATAGGTATCGGTGTAGTGGAGGTAGGAGGCGTTCTGGACAGTCTCCTGGATCTTTTGCATGATCCGGCCTGTGAGGTCTCCGTCTAGACCTCTGAAGAATGCCCAGCGTACTGACCGGCGTCCTCTAACCTCTGTCTCCCTTTCGCCGAGACGCTGGTCGAGAATGTCTTCGCCTTTTCGCCTTATGCTCCGGGCTAAGAGTTCAGACCTCGGCCCCCTTATGCTCCGGGCTGGACTCAGACCTCGGCATTGCTTAACGATCCTGCGTTTGAGAGTTAAGTGCCCCAGTGGATGGGCCTCCAACCGCCTCACTACAGTCTTGGATCGCAAGCTAGCAGTCACCTCCACGGCCAACTGACGACGCTCACGTACCCACCGCGCTTTCTTGTGGGGGATTCCAAGGATCCTCTTTGGTAAGCGATGGAAACCTTCCCGTATGCATTGCTCGGGAGAGTCGCTTCTGCCACTCCTCAGCACGGACCTGTCCGATCATCTGGAGGAGGTCGACTTTCTTGGCCTTAGAATAGACTCTAAGGCTGAATTGCTTTGCAACAGCGCGAAGCTGTGCAACAGTACTCATGGTGTATATCCCTGTGGATGCCTGCATAGGGTGCGGGAGGCCCCTGTGTTGGAGAGTTAAGTGCTCCAGTGAATGGGCCTCCATCGGCCCCACTACAGCCTTGGCTTGCAAGCTAGTAGCCACCTCCTCGTCCAACTGACTAAACTCACGTATCCACTGCGCTACTACTACTACTACTACTACTACTACTACTACTACTACTACTACTACTACTACTACTACTACTACTACTACTACTATTGCTACTGCTGCTGCTACTACTACTACTACTACTACTACTACTACTACTACTACTACTACTACTGCTGCTGCTGCTGCTGCTGCTGCTGCTGCTGCTGCTCACGCTTGTGTGTGTGTATGTGGGTGACCACATGTGTGCGTGCGTATATCTGTACGCGCGTGCGTGCATGTCTGTCTGCGTGTATGTCTGTCTGTCTGTCTATAATTGCTCTGGGTTAGATAATAACAGAATACTTTCTGGCAGGAAACGTTAACTAGTTTTAGATAAATACCCCCACCCCCACCCAACGGACGTTTAATAATTCGTTTGCTACTTAGACACATATATGTCTAAATTCGTTGGCTCGTTTAGACGCCTGTACACCAAACACGCTTTGCAAATTGGAGACTAAATATAAATGGGTGGGCATCTCTTGATTATGAAAGTAACACAAGATTAAGAGGTAAACACCTTTTTATGAATTTGGGCCATCGTGTATAATGTACCAGAGTTCTAGCAATACATTGGTCAAGTTATCCTCCTATAGCTTATGTCCCGGTTCAAATATCTACAGCAATCTTAATAACTGTCTTTCAGCATACCCTGGCTATCTTGTTGTTCTAAAAATTACATTTAAGAAATGTTAGTCTGTTCGGCGATCAACCTGACGAGCGTCATTTTAATTTTAAATCTGTTGGACGTACGAAACATTAAAGGGAGGCCTTTAATTGACTAAACTCACCCTGAGCATTCGCGTAATTGATTATGACGTAATACGATTGAGTGTCGAAATGGATTCATGAATTGTTTTCGACCCTTATTTAGGCATAATTTTAACAAGGATAGATTACATGACTGATGGTGGAGGTGTACTCAACATATCGCCTTTTTTAAATCTAGCGCTCATATCAATTTTTTGCCAACTACAGCAGCCGTCTTTAGAGGCGTATAGATATCTGAGTGTGGCCAGTAATGTGGAAGATCTTAAGCGTGACGTCCTCACAATATCCTCAGAGTCGTGGCAGTTAATTGTTGTCCTAATTCACTACTGCATTGGCAAATGATAACCCCAACGTGTTCTGCTATATAGCAGATCTGCTATTTAGACGCTAGAAAGATGGATGTGGCACTCAAGGTGATTTTCCTTGCCTAGATATGTCTATACCAACGTGGCATGCCGTTATGGTTTCACGTACGTATCACGCATGCGCCATGTTATTCCAGTGTTACTAACGATACTCGGTCTGAATATGACGCAGCCATGACTTGCTAACTGTCAAGTAGGAGTATACATTAGGCGCATGCGTGAGTTAGCTAACGTTGCGAGCATGTTTACCTATATGTTCATGGTGCAGTATAGGCATATCAGCAATGGGAGAATCCAGTATTAGCTATGCCCCACCCCCTTTAAGCTGCCCTCCACGCACACTTCGAACTGTGTTGGGCTCGATCGATCCCTGCGCTACCTGACTATCAATTTCCAGAAAACTATACAGCTAGGCTGTTGAATATTTCGAAACTGATTTGGCAGCAACATAGTCCAATCAACGTATTTTCAAGATATGCAACACCATGTTTATTAAATAGTACAGACATACAATTCGTACAGCAACGCTTAGTCCGTCATAAACTAATAGTTCGTTACGAACTTAGTTACATCATTCATGCCGTAATTGATTATGACGTCATCATACACGCCACATAGTTGATTATGACGTCATATGTGTGACTGCGAAACTGGAGACCCCCCATTACGGGTACAGCAAGACTGAACAGAGCAGGCATATACAGTATGTGTATAACCCACTCATTGGATGGTAGTGTAATCCATTAGAAGTCTATTGAATAAGATAAGGTAATGAAATTCTAAGGTACTTGTTATTTCACTTTTAAATAACGGTCAGAGTACATAATCGTATGGTAAATATGTGTCAGTATTAAACACGCGTGCGATGGATGCCTTCTTGGACTTATGTTACCAATATGCCGCAACTAACGTGGCTGCACCCACTCCTCGCTAGCCACAAGTAACGTTAGAGTAGGATATTCAAACAGATTTCTAGAAAAGCTTTTGCGTAGATAAATAAATGATGACAGCGATCCTATATTACTTTACAAAACTGATCTAATTACCACGCCACGTGTTCTAATTGTATTGCGTTGCGCTAAGGAAAGGTAGAGATAGCATCAACTAGGTTTAGAATCTCATACTCAGTCTCTTCGAATACTGAAATGTAATTTAGTATAATTACCTTTAATTATTGGGCACGATCTCAGATTCAACCTTTGGCCGAACAGTGTCAGTAAGAGGAGAGGTCAGACCTGATCAGAAAACAGTAACGATCGGTAACTGGAGGATAATATTAACGGATTTACACAATACGCGACTGACTGGTAGTTATCTGTCATATTGTCTCAAGGATACGTTTTGATAGGTATGAGTGCTAACATGAATATTGTGTAATCTTCGGACTAGTTATTTAACTATCCTTAATCCGCCATCTTAGCTCCGTCATAGACGTGCTCCGTCATGGTTCAGTAACTGTCGCTCGGCCAGGCATGTGCGTATGTACACTCAGTGAGTTCCATTCGAAGCTAGATGTGATTAAAACTGAATATAATCTGGGAGCAGTCGTCATTGTTCTCTTTAAAGCTGCCTCAAGAAAAGGATATATTATGCAAGGTATTATGCAACATTCGTTATCATTTCTACATTCACTTGCAATGTTTAGTTCTTATTGTCATTCGAGTCATCATTTGACATACATCTGGCTGGAGGAAACACGCATGATATCTATTTCCGCCTTTAACCAAAGAAAGGAACGGCTTTCCTATGTATTAGTATCAATTCAATCAGCATGTAAAGAGCTACAAGAATATCCTTTTATACGGTTTTGCAAGTTTTTCCGTTTCCAGGCAAAACTAGTCCGAAGTGTGCAAAGATTAAAGGACGAGCCCATAGCACCTGGTGAGAAGGCCACGGTCATTTTCCATACAGGAACGCAGAATGACCATCCTGCCACCATCCTGGAACGGTGGGGCATCAGCGATTTCAAGAGTTTCTTACCATCAGCAAAAAGGCCATCTACCCAAACATGTTGCCACCAACATCTACGGCGACAAAGGAATATAAAGGAACGGTATAGCCCCCGAATGTTCTATCAGATCCAATAGTGAAAGCAAAGTAGGAGGTCGTATTTACATATACTCTAGGCAGACTCTAGCAGATCCTCGTTGTCTTCTTACATGTCTTCAGTCGATTCTTCATGTACGTGTTAACACATACATGTGGCATGGTGCGGAGGAGCTGGGTGGGAACGTCAATTGTGAAAACCTGGTCTTTGTCGAACTTTCCTTAAATGTGTTAATCGTAGTTTGTAGTTGTTGCCTCTCCTGCGATGTGCGTCCTCGGATGGCAACATATTCTCACAATTCTCATCATGGATGCCACGAACGTACGTGTGTGTCTAAAAGTACTTGAATGTCTAAATTAGGTCGCCGTGCAAGCGCCGGTATATCAATCTGGGAAGCGTTGGTGCCTTCGGGCAATCTTCATATGGGATGTCTCCTGCTATCAGTTGTGTTACTCGAAGTGGGATATTTTCGATTAGGCAGATAAACTTAATATGCAAAATTCCAGTTAAATCAATACAAAGCACTCTCATAATGCCAATAAATGACTGGAACATTTCAGTTTAATCTGAAGAATGCCACTTATGGAAGCACACGCGAACGTCGTTTACGGCGCAGTGCCATCAATATATAGCACAGGTCTATTTTGCATCTTCATTTTAATTAAATTTCTTTTGCAATCATTTATCTGGTCTACATTAACTTGTAGCCTACAGTACTTCCATACATTGGCGTGATAGAGACACACATCGCTTACAGATAATAGTTTGCCCATACCAAGATCAATCGGCGCATTGGTGATATAGTTCTTAACTTGTAATGATTCGCCGAGTCTTTATTCCTCATTACCATTCTAATAGAAGCTAGCAATCAGGCGTTCTTTTGCAGCCTTTTCTTCTTTTTTTTATCCAGCGCTAATACGATTAGTTCGCGGGCGACTCTCATGTAGAGAGGCAGTAATAGCATGCGACCCTCAACGTTGACCCCAATCTTGCTCATCAACGCGTATCTAATACGGAGGACTTGGGCTCGGCCAAATATCGGCTTCCTGCTTGAACAAATTATCTTGCACAATATCACTGATAGTGAGTGACATCTCATGCAATCTACGAAGCGCTCAGCGAAGTGCGGGATTTTTTATTTGTCGATACGGTACCACCATAACAATATTCTAAAGACGGACACTTCCCTCAAATATGATATGTCTACTATGCGAAAAAACAGACAGCATGACAGCACGCTGGTCTAGACCAAGTTCAAGTTAATCATGCAAAAATGTGGGCGGTTGTATACGTAAGCACACAATGATGAAGCTAATTATACAATAAACGTGGTCCGTTTCTCAAACAGCTACAGTTTCAGTAAATTAACCATCACGATTACAACACTTGATTACTAATCAAGGAAATGCATAGAAGAGAACAGTTAATGTTCCAGCAGACAGTGTGATTATGCCGAAACACAATGCCAGTTTGACAAGCACGTAGGAGTAATGCAAGTAAATCTGACACGCCTCGTACTGCACACGAATTATTCTTTGTGAGAAAAGGATAGTGCTAACCCTTACAACCTTCAAATTAGAAGCGTTGCATCATGTGTGACTTCTACACGCATGCCATATATTATATCACATTTATTTGCTATGCCGGGATATTGTGGGTGAATCATGTAAATATGTGCGAGCGCAAGGGAGGAGTCGTGACTAAAGCACACACTTTTGGTAATACGAGATATATAAATTTGTAGCGTATACTACCGCAAGTCTCATAGACGGTTTGCTAAAGGCATCGGTGACGGTAACCAGTTCTGCCCGCACACACGTTTCTGTAATAATTAATTTCATCGCAAACTCATTAAAAATAATGTATTGCACTGATAGATTATGGTACATAGCTTTTATATAAATGTAATTCCAGTCATATTCCAGTATCTGAATTGCAATACGTTCCTTTTTAACATCGGGTTAATGCTCCAATGGCACCCGCTATATATAGCCTCTGGCAATATATCCTACTACGAGTCTTCCCGTGGCTGGGGTATTTTAACCAACACTGGAGGTGCAACAGGCGATTAGCTGGCGCCTCAGCACCGGACTTCACTAGGTAGATGGAACTCATTAGTCATGGTAGGCAATTCATCTAGTCGAAGTTAAACCCTGATGTCAGATTCCCAGGCCGGGATAACCCTGTCAGAAACGTCGAGTGCTGAATCAGAGATACTAGGATGTACGGCGCGCTCTAATAAACCACAGTATCGCGCCCCTAACGCTATATGAATACGTATGGAGAGACATCGCCATAATGCCGAACTGCATAGTCTAGGTTTTCTAAAAGGTTGAAAGATACATCATAGCAGCTTTCGTAGACTGCACAATTGCATCAACATGTAACCATTGAACACGGAATATCTTTCTGTAACGGCATGCTTGAAAGCTTAATACGCCAGGCATATGAGTGTTATGTTAAATCACATGAATTGTTACTATGATATGAGGATAGCTGTCCTTTAATATGAAATCATGACACGCATTTAATAAATGATATCACAATAACAGACGACTTACGAAAGCTAGAAGAATGATAAGAATGAACCGCCAGACATTGCTACCAACATGGCGCGATAAACAGTGTGTGGCGTGGAATTCTGATGTAATCCTGTATATGACGTTCAGCGAACGATGAAAGTCAGGTCATCCACGGAGAAAATCGTGCAAGGACAAGTCGTCCATGTACCAACTCGTAAGACATTAACTCATCATTCTCGTTACGTCGGCAGCATGAAGATTAATTACTCCTCTGATAATACGACAGTTGTTTACGGCTACCAACATACATATGCGCTCGACTTTATACGTTTTACATATAATTATCATGTTAGATATATGGATTGCTTAACAACCGTATTTAAGTTTCATCACTTAACAGCCACTATGCCAATTGACCCGAGGAAGATGAAAGCCAAAATATGGCCTTCAATAAAGGCGGCTACATGAAACCTGGGCAAATGGTTGTACGCTAGGTTCTTTCGGAGGATACGACCCCTAGCTGTATATCTGTGGATTGAACATGAATCTATATTGCAATGTATAGTTAGTATGTGGAATTCGTTGATATTCTTGGGAGCGTATATAAAGGCGATGTTGTAAATACAAATCAGGCATTGTACACGCATACAGGCAGTGGTATGTGTGGAATTAATATTGATAACACCATGCATCAGTAACTAGGCCAAGCTGAGCCAATGTAAGCTTCTAAACACTCAATTCAAAGTCAAATCAAATAATAGAATGAAGGTGGCATCAAACATTTCACGCATCCTTAATGATTGGAAGAAATGTAATCTTGTTTTATATGCACATGGTCAAGTAATGTTGTAATATCCGGCTATATTTTTAAATCATGTTCTGTAACAGCTGCATGTCACTCGATTATATAATCGGCAGGGAAAGTAATCGACTATCGATGAAATACCGATTAACCAAACAGGCCTACGCATACATGGGTTGCATGATACAATCGCCACTTTTCTTCGAAAAACGTGGGTATAATGAACAACGCACACCCAGGCCCCCTTCGAAAGGAGTTTAATTCCGTTCTCTGACATACAGACTGGTTCCATTCTCAGAAATAGACTGGTCACAGACTGAGACACACATACTCGTTCCATTCACTGACCCAGAGACTGGCTAAATTTTCCGAAACTCCACCTGGTTCCTTTCTCTGAAAGGGACTGGTTACGTTTCCTGATAAACCGCCAGAGTCTATTCTATCCATGAGTATAGTTGCATGGGAGAGACTAGTTCTATTCTCTCAAAAAAACTAGAGCCATTCTTTGTAGGACGTTCCATCATTACAATTTAGGTCGTATCTTTTCCTGTATCATGACTGTGATCGGAAAATACAAATAAGACGCGCAATAACATGATGCTCCCGGTTTAAACTGGGTCATTGGCCTACGGTCTGGTGACCGGTAATTGTAAATTTTGTTTCATTTCCGAGAGCGAATACTGGAGTTACTGACTTCCAGTTGGATGTCCCTTAGCACACACGTAATAATACAATCAGTGATTGGCAGTGTTATTTGCTCATGCCAATTTGTTGAAGTCAGACAAAATTATGTGGGGAGACAATTAGTGTGCCATCAAGCTTACTCTCTTGAGCATCGAGCCGGCAGATGTCAAAGCTCAAATTATAACGTAGTCAACCGTGTCCCTGCATTCTACTAGTATGGGTAATTGGGTGTCTTATGCTTTACGAAGGCACGCAACACCAGATACTGCATTTTTGTTTGCCCATGTGGCTATTACTGAATAGGCTTAAATTCCATGATCCAATGGTCAATCCTACATCTACTACTTAGCTACCGATAACGTAGTTGTTTTCTCTCTCTCAACGTCTCGAGCACATTTTGTGTTGTTTGTAAATATCGCAGCTCGGTAACATTTTACATTTTAATGTTTTATGGAATGATCATTAGCGAGTTCCAAAACACATTTTCTAGGCATGTTTCATAGTTTTAACTTTGAAATATGATCTGTGTGCACTACGTATCATTATATACTCTTTCTTTTATATATTTCTGGTCAAGAAAGAGGACGGTTCACCATACTATACCAGATAAGCAGAGCAAAGACATTTGCCATTTTAATGGACCCCTGGTTGTAGCCGTGGTCTTTCCTTAGCTGTTTGTAGATATTCCAGTTTTTGTTGCACGACGTCATTTATGCCATGGTTGTTTCTGCATGTTACGTCGGTGAACAAACAGTTCAACAGCTAATGAACACAGATGGAAATGATGTACAGCATGTGTTGATAATTACTAATAGAAGACACATTCACGATCGATTTTAAAACTATGGTGAAGTAGCCTTGGATCAACTACAGTTTGAGATGACGATAACACAAAATCGTTGCTATTTTTCGTTTATTTTTGGTTCCAAAAACGGGGTGTAATCGAGGTTTAAGCGAGTTAGTTTCATAATGACAGAAAAGCAATGCATCTACTGTATGCACTGATGAGGGACCTAGCTTCAAGTAATCGCAAGAACACTATAGACTGCCTATGTGATGAGTGAATTACAAGAATTCCCGCACAATTATCCAAAAAGAGGGCAAATGCCGACAATACAAATGACTACACGTGGCATGGTAATAGCTTATCCTCCAAGAGAGCTTGTGCTAAACGCGAACAACGCAAGCGCTCTATTGGTAAGCAATACTGTGGCTGGCGGTGTTAAGGGAAGCACACATCAGTAAAACAGTTGTAAGACAAGGCCAGTACAGCTACAATTAAGAGTTTAGCGGTAAATCACCCTACACTTGTTGATGATGCTCATGGCCTATGGGGTACTATTGCTACTCCTCCGCAATCGCCTTCTGGGTCCACATCAAGGACCGCACTAATGGGCTAAAAGTCGTTATGAATAGCCCCATCAACAGCACGGTTGGGGAAAACAATGCGAATTGATAGCTATATGAGCAGATACGTTTCTGTTCTATGATTTAGTTTGTTTGTTGCTTTTAATTGTATCGATTCCTGCTAGACTATATGTGCAGATTTAAATCAGCTAATGCTCTAACAAAACGAGTACTTTAATTGTATGACTAAGGATGTGTCTATGTTTCCTTTTCAACTGTTACAACATTAATGGCCAACTGTTTCAAATTGATCGACTGACCATCTGGGCAATCGAATGAGCAACCGCCAGACTGACTGACTGACTGACTGACAGACAAACTGACCGACAAGCTGACCGACTGACCGACCATCTGACTGACATACCGAATGCCAGACTGACTTTATTTACATCTGGCTGGCTGGCTACCTGGCTAGCTGGCTGGTTGGCTGACTGGCTGGCTGACTGAGTGACATACTGTTCGACTGGCCAGCTGACAAACTGACTGACATCCATCAGGCAGTCAGTTAATCAGTCATTCAGGCAGGAGAGCAGACAGGTAACCATGCAAACAGTCACATATGCAGGCAGACAGGCAAGCAGACAGGCACGCATCCAGGCTGTCTGACTAGCTGACTGGCTGGCTCGGTAATTATGTGTTTATTTGTTTGCTTGCGTGCTTGTTTGTTTGTTTCTTTGTGTGTTTGTTTGTTTGGTTGGTTGCTTGGTTGGTTGGGTAGTTAGTGGCGTGCTCGGTTGATAGATAGATAGGTAGGTTGGTAGCTAGGTATGTAGGTGGGTAGGTAGTAATATGGTTAAGGCGCTGGCTCAGAATTTTCAAAAAGATTGAAAAATTTGTGCATTTATTTTATTGCCTGAGATTTGTTATTTTTGTTTTATAGAGGCGAGATGGCCGTACAAATATTGGACAACTTTAAGATGATGATGTTTGTCCAGTTAATTTGGATTTTACCAATATGTCACGTAGATTCGGATTTTTCCTAAATGCTATTACTGGGCGCAAATTGAGAGGCTGTCTTAAATTATTCTGTAATTTATGATATTCATCTTTCAAAATTTCGGAAATTTCTACATTTTTTCGATTATATGTCAGAGTGAATGGAATTATTTCACGCTGATCAGCAAGACCGGGGTCCACATTTATGTCCCTCGGCCATTATGTTTCTAATTGCTTAATCCAAAATGGTTCTCTAAGTTTCCTTTGTTTATCAGTTTCGTCAGTGGAATTAGAGAGAGGTGGTTGTTCAATGGGTATAATTTCGAAGTCCCGAGCGACTGAATGGCCAAGAAGGTTAAAGTGTTCAGCGGCATGCGTGTCTTTTTCATGTCTAATATCGCAAAGGTGTCTAGTAGCTCGCCATCTTAAAGGGCATTTGGTTTCACCGACATATTGCTTTTGGCACAATTTACAAGATATTACATAAATCACGTTTTCGGAATCGCAATCTAAATTGGACTGGATTTGAAATTTGTTTTTGTTCTGAAAGCTCATAAAAGTTTTTTGATTTGGAAGAAGTAGGTCTAATTTGCACCTTTTCTTTCCACATTTCCGAGATTCTCCTGCGCCTGTGATTGGACAATTCTGACGAATCTTGGTAGGCCTGTGATCCGCAACATTATCAGGGATAGTTTCCAAATCCTGTAAAGTTTCAGACTTAATTTTGCGCAAAAATCTAGACGAATAGCCTCTCGGCTTTAGGGCCTTGAATAAGAGAGGGCATGCATATTCAAAGTTTTTTCTATCACTCGAATTTCTATGAAAACGGATGATTTGTGATTTTACAATTCCTTTAAAGGTGTGAGGTGGATGGAAAGATTTCTTGTGAAGTAGTTGATGGGAATCTGTGGGCTTAAACTATACTTTTTAATCAAGGTGTCCCGTTGTGTCATACTTTACACCTTTGTATAGCGTTACATCTAAAAAGTCTACGGACATATGGTCAATGTTGGCTTTTAGCTTGATATTCGGGTCATGATTGTTCAAAATGGTGAAAAATTCATTAAATTCTTCCTTTGTATGATGCCAAATAACGAAAATATCATCGAGGTACCTGCGATAAAAGAGAGGCTGTTTCGGACATTTGCTAAGCGCATCCTCCTCCCACTCTGCTACATAGATGTTGGCAAAACTCAGACTGAAACGTTTACCCATTGCGCAGCCGCAAATATGTTGGTATGTTTCAGCCGCGAAGTCAAAATCATTGCCCTTTAAGCTTAGCTCTAAGAGAGCTAATATTTCGCTAGTGGGCCTATTGTTATCAGGGTATTTTTCAAACGCTTTACGGACAGAATTCAAACCCTTTTCGATGTCAATGTTTGTGTACATTGCATCGATGTCGAGCGTAATCAAAAATGAATTTGGAGGTATCGGGATCTCAGAGACCTGCGACAGAAAGTCTTCAGTATTTAGGTAGGTAGGTAGGTAGGTAGGTAGGTCGGTATTATGCAGGTAGGTAGGCAGGTATGCAGATAGGTTGGTCGGTTTGTTGTTTGGTCGGGCGTTCGGTCGGTCGGTCAGTTGGTTATTCGGTCGGTCTGTCAGTTGGGCAATCAGTCGATTGACTGGATTGATTGCTTGCTTGCTTCATAGATCGAGGAAAAGAAGCAAGACGGTAACCTTTTGGATCTTAGAGTACCAGAATCTCAATGGCAGGCCAACTCTGCATGTACGCTGTTGAATATGTTGATTCCGCAAATCCGACATTAGACATAAACAGCTTCCAGTCAAATTCGTTTCAAAACATTCAACATACTTTTCTACATTGTAAATGGTATGTCGTGTTTACTCTTTCCATTTCAAAGGGATAATTTTATTATCTTCAGAATGTGTATATATTATGTTCCTGCATATGTATACGATAGCTTATGCATATTTTAAGCTCCTGGCTATGTCTGTTTCTTACTCCTTATCATATTTGTTGTAGATGTTCTTCTACTGTTTTGTATGCCATTTTAGAAACTAACATGGATACCTGTGATACAGATCTGATAAGTAGATGTATGTTCTGGAAAGACATTAATTGTGTCACGCTGCAACTGCTGGTTTCGGTTATATGCATGTTTTATTTCTAGCTTATCAGCTGCATCTATTGAGCAACTACCATTGTGATAAGAACTTCACAGAAATCGTGAGGTGCTGTGTATGAAAATAAATGCTGAAGCTGTATAAACATAAAAACAATATCTTATTACATACGCGTAGCTTAATGTTCTCATAAAATACTGTGTGTTTGGGCACACGATGTGCGTGTGCGTGCGTGCGTGCGTGCGTGCGTGCGTGCGTGCGTGCGTGCGTGCGTGCGTGCGTGCGTGCGTGCGTGCGTGCGTGCGTGCGTGCGTGCGTGCGTGCGTGCGTGCGTGCGTGCGTGCGTGCGTGCGTGCGTGCGTGCGTGAGTGCGTGAGTGCGTGAGTGCGTGAGTGCGTGCGTGCGTGCGTGCGTGCGTGCGTGCGTGCGTGCGTGCGTGCGTGCGTGCGTGCGTGCGTGCGTGCGTGCGGACGTGCGTGTGTGTGGGTGGGCGCGCGCGTACGCGCGTGTGTGTAGGCGTGTGTGTGGGTATGTGTGTGTGCGTGCGTGCGTACACGCGCGCGTGTGCGTGCGTGCGTGTGTGTGTGTTTTGCGGTTCGCATTTGGCCTTATTATCCTAAGCTAAATCCCTCTCGTGAAAAAATTGTTGATAAAATGAAATCAATCAGAACTGAATAGAAAACATCAATCTGTCCACTGTTGTATTACAGAGTGTCTAGTCGACTGTCAATCGCAATTCGACGGCTGCTATTTCACAGATGTGTCTGATCTGTTAACCATGTATCTGCCGCCATGATCAAATACGTCGCATTAGCAGACGTCACAATCATAATACTGTAACTCTGTTACGATAATCGAAATGCCCATCAAGAAAGTGTATACATTATATTGATTCGATTACTAATTTGAAACTAATTTGACTTGAAGCCATTGCTAACATAAACAGCAATATCATCCAGTCCAATTATTTACAAAATATTCAGTAGCTTCCCTGTATAATTAACATCAAATTTAGGTTCTGGAAATCTATGTATCAAAGAATCAACTTGATTCCAACACGCGTAAAGAGTGGACGAAGTTAACCTATAAATAGGCAGTGCATAGGTTAAAGTTAGGTACATAGCCATTTGCAGGACAGTGAAGACTATTTTTTGAAAATTTACCACTGTAATGGCTTGCGCACTTTTCAAGCAAATTACCATTCCACTGCAGAGGCTTGTTTTGGCCGGGTTCGTTATAACATTGCTAAGATGATAGATATTCAGATAGTATAGAATGTGTCAAAGCCGAAAGGATATTAATAAACTATGCGTGATAAATGTGTAATATATTAGCTGAGGCGAACTTGGCCGTTTGTCAATGTCTTAGATAATATGTGGATAATATTGCCGAACTGATTTTGGATGGTCTACAGCGCAATATATAGTTTTTGTATGTGAATCGCATCTAATACATTATAAAAACGCAAATAACCGGATCAATGCAGCGTCTTTATATCTTATTAATTTCGAAGGGCAGCATTATATGTTATAATATTTCCATTTGCCATTGATCATTTGACCAATTGCTTTTGGCATCGTCGCCATCATCAGGAAACAATATAATACCAAACAGTAGTGTATGAATAATCTAGAGTAGCTTTTCCAGCATAGATATATCTATGTCCAACCCCGCCCCCACCAACCCCCACCCCACCCCTTCTCTACAACTCGCTAGTGAGACATATTGTCGAATACTGCAATTCGGCATGTCCACCTGGATTCAGCAGGCAATCACATCGAGTAGAAAGAGTCCAGCACCAAGCAACACAGTTAATTCCGCAAACCAGAGACTACGGCTACACAGGAAGAGCTCTACGCTTAACTTATGCTAATGCCGGGGAAATATAGAAGCTTCCGAGGAGACTAATTGAATCATACAAAATCGTTATTGATATATACAACACTGCCAAAATAACCTCAACATTAGTGTGGGCATCGACGTGAGCCCAGAAGGCAAATGAGGAGGAGAAGTAATAGTACCCCATAGGTCATGGACTAGATCAAATAGTGTAGGCGATTTAAAACAATTGCATAGCTAAATTGGGATTGATTCAATAGGCCACCTGTATTCATACATTATACCGTCTGTACTTAGATCATCTACCAATTGCAGATAGCATATGTAAGGCTATTGGTTCGCAAGGCATTTACATTGCTCTTCTTATTGCACTCATTCCGAATTCCTAGCAAACCGCCGTGGTTCTATAATGACATTTCACCATGTGTGTGCACGTCGCATGTGTACACTAGCTGGCTTTACGAAACTACACCTAAATAGAAAACAATCATCAGCCGCCTGTGACGCTGTAATCGCCGTGTATTTGGGCACTTGAGATGTAACGCTAGTGATCGAAACCCATTCCTCCTTAACATATATTGTAGGCAGTTTGATTAGTTGTTCCAGGTATAACTGGTTTTCTGGTGAACTGCTTTAACAAAATACTGCTTGGTTTTATCATAATAGCTGCTGATTCATACCAATCTAGGATGCATTAAATTGCATCATTGCTGGTTGGAAACTGACATGCCTGATACAGTTTGAACAAGTTTAATGTTGGGGCTTACGAGGAACGTACTTGTCAGTTGACATGTATGGAGTCTGATATCTGTTAGGATATCGTAGCCCAGACGATGCATACTTATACTCACCTGCGCCACGGGTAATGAATGGTCTGTAATTGGAGGTTCGACGATACCATTGCAGGCTGAACGAATGCATTGCGTCTATTGATGCCCCCCCCCCCCCCCAGAGAAATAGGTTTCCATAATTTATTTAATGATTCCCGGATTAAGCCAGATGTAGGTTTTTGCAAAAAGCAAACTAGCACAAGGTATTCTGATCAAACTGGTTTCTTATGCCCAATGAGGCATATTCATCATTTCTATACTGTATCTGAGCAAAAGCAAATGTAAGTAAACTCTGTGTACACATCAGCGTTGCGATCTCGAATTTATGTTCTAGTTTATATATTGACAACAATTACAATTGTGTTTTTGTCCCTTGCATTTCTAGGAATTACATTTGGGAGTGGCTGGTCTGTTCGGCGAACAACCTGTCGAGGGTCATTTAATTGTAAATCTGTTTGAAGTATGGACACATAAAGGGAGTCCTTTACTCCGCTAAACTCACCCTGACCATCTGTCTCAGTGGCATGTGTGTTGCCATAGTGCTGATTTTATTGGATTATACTTATACTTGTTATGATGCGTAATTGGCGATGCCGTCAGAATATCTGAATCGGGTGAATTCTGCGACTCTTCTAAAATTCTAATTATGATTCGTATGTTTTTTTGAGGAATTGACACCATTTCTGTCAGCTTAGCCTCAATTGCATTCAAATTGTTTTTAACACACACTTTTCACAACGATAGACTACACGGCTGATGGTGGTGGTGTGCCACACACCAATAGCCTAGACGTCTGATGGCAAGAGCGCCCAGTCAAATTAGTTTCAAAATATTCAACAGCAAGTTTATTAAATAACAAAGAATTGCATAGACATACTATTCATACAACGTGTCGGAGTATTTGAGATTTGATGACGGTCTATATGGAATCCTTTGTGTCGTAATAATTGTGACGTCATCATACATGCGCTGGGCTGATTATGACGTCATACAAGGTCCGATGATGGATGGACACGCTGGAAAGGTGAATTAGTTGAGGCAGTGATATATGCTAGGCATGTAGATAAATAACAAATATTGGCCTAAGGGTCACCTGCAAATTATATCTTCACCACCATTTGCCGATTTGGGTCATCTTGAGATTTGCAGATTGGACAATGGCCTTTGAGAATATTACGATGTCTACCAGATAGTGTATATAGAGATTGGGTGTATTCTAATAATTGGATTAACTTCACTGGCTGGGTTATGTCTCCATTCCTACATTCAGTTACATGAACATACCGGCATGCATTGTACGTAGATGAATACACAATAGAGAAATGTGTCAACATGTTTGAATTAATCAATTTTATTTGCTACTTGTGTGTATAGAGGAGATCCATCATATTGATTGAGCGATCAGACATGTGTATATTTGACCACAGCCTGGATATGCAAATGGCAAACCACGAGCCAATCAAATTTATCCAAACTCTCTTTACCGACACTGAATTATGGCATGTTATGATTGACTGTTGTTGATAAATAGCATAGGACACGTGATATTAACATCAATTTGCAGTGCCATGGCCCACCGCCTGGCCATTATTCGTGACTAAGCAAAATTGTATTACGTAACTAGATCTAAGGCAGTTATGTGTGTACCAATTGTTTCTTTGGAAACGACTTGCTGGCCATATCTATGCCTCAGTAGACTGTTCGAGGTGTAAGCACCTGCATTTTATATATTTATGTGTTGATATTAGTTGTGACTTGCAACTAGGCTAACTTGGTACGTCGATTGGTTGGTTGGTTAGTCGGTTAGTCAATAATTGTTACAAAGCAGTGACAATTTTTTTATCAAAGCCACTTATGTCGCATGCGCGGAGCTCCTTATAGCGCAACAAGTTATACTCCTCATCTCCCTTTCTTGAGGCGTATCATGGCATACATCTTGATGACACAGTTGCTAATAGACATCAACCTTTCCAATCAAGCTTTTATCAATCTTTTGCCAACTACAATAACCACATTTGGCCAAACTAATGTGGCACATTTTTATCATGGCGTCCTTAAAATATCGCCGGTGTCTTGACATTTAACATTTAGGCTAATTCATTATGGTATTTCCAAATAATAAACCTAGTATTTGCTGCTGCATGGCAAAGCTCCTGTATGAAAGTTAGAAAATGGACGTGGGCCCACATTAAATATAGCATACATTCCTTTTGTGCGTGGGATCCAATTCCTGCCTTCATCCGATAGGTCTCAGAAAGGGATAAGTTGGTCGGGGAATAGGTGACTCGTACACTGTATGAATAAGTCATTACACAAGACAGTATATATTAAAATAGTATATGCTTTCTCAAGTGGTTGATATAATTTGCATATATGGGTTCTATATTAGGCTTAGGTGACGTGAGGTTGTACTTGGGCAAACCATAGGTAATATGTGAATAATATATTATAATTGTTTTAGACGACCTGTGCATGAATGCGACTCTGGGTTACTAGTCAGATGTCGCGTAATGTAACCAGATAAGCAGACCTGGGGGCAAATGCAAATGCATTTGCATTTAAATACTTTTTTCAACTATTTGCATTTGCATTTGAAGATTTCAAATCACAACTATTTGCATTTGCATTTAAATACTGAAATTTCAAATAGTTTTCAAATGCTTTTTCAAATAGCTTTCATATATAATATATATATATATATATATATATATATATATATATATATATATATATATATATATATATATATATATATATATATATATATATATATATATATATATATATATATATTTATATATATATATATATATATATATATATATATATATATATATATATATATATATATATATATATATATATATACACACACACAGGCCCTGTATCAATTATAGTTGGCATTAATGTGATAAGGGTTAATATAATAGCTATAATATATGTGTCAGTTTGGAAAATCATAATCAAAGCAAACACTATTAAATTTAGAGTTAAACAGCTTTTTTAACTGTTCAATGATGAAACTAATTGTTCATGACATAGCCAATATTCTGTTGAATATTTTGAATTGTATTTATTTTTAAGCTGCTGCTATTGCAGCAGCAAAATATCCCAGTCAATTTATGTTCAAAGTAGGTAAATGCTTTTCGGTGCAGTTGCTTTGAAAATGTGATTTAAAGTATTCCATCCGTGAAAGGGCTAATGGGATAATTTCTCAGGAAGATGAATTTCTCATGAAGAATGCGCATTTGACAACAATTCGCCTGGATTGGCTCCTGTGGGAGAAATTAATTTGTGTCAAATAATTGACAAAGAAACCCAATTTTAACTACAAGAAAATATATAGTTTATTTAACCATTTCATCGATGAAACTGGCCTTCTAACACAATTTAAATGTAAGCATACAGAAAATATGTTGATATTTTGAAATTAATTTGAATGGAAAACATTGCTGCTCTTAAATTCATAATAGCTAAAACGTTATCCTTAAATTGGTTAAATACAATTTCATAATGAGAGAAAATAAGAGAAGGTAAAGTATAGGTGGAATAATGCGAGTTTAGCCAGTGAGGACAGGGGTGATTAGAAGTGGCAGGGGTGGGTGCGTGAAAATGAATAGAATAGGTGAATGGGCACCGTAGGGCGTATCATAACAATAAAATGGGATTTGTGGATTTAAACTATACAACTCAGTGTTCAACCATGTAATGGAATAAATGAGGCAACAATGTAGAAAATGTATCACACGGAATGACCATTATAAAACAAGTTGACTGAAAGGTATTTATTTCTAATTGAGAAATTTCTTTCTGTGCAATCATTTTCAACTAAAAGATCTTTGCTCTAAGATTGTGTGTAATTTATTTAAACTTCCACTGCAAACACATTTATTACCGTAATGAATACGTTGCTGTCTACCATGCTTTATTAACTAACTGTTTATAATATCCAATACAACATATGGCCGTCTAACTCAGCAAACACTTCCAGTCAAATTATTTTCAAAATTGTCAACAGCTGTCCTATCTTAAAAGAGCACCTGCTGTTAAATATTTAGAAAACAATTTGCCTGGAGTGAGCCTTAGGTGAGCTAACTTTTCAGAATCTGAGGACAGAATATGAAGGTCACAGTTTAAAATCTCCCCCAGCTACCTGGAAGAAACTCATGATTGTGCAAGAATGATATAAGGACACTTAGAAACTGAATAGGCGTGTTTATTTTCTCTAAAACAGACAGTGTTTCACATGTACATCATACAAAATACGACGTTACTGCTGAATTAGTACTTAATTCCATGTTATATCATGCACAGCAATCCCTCAGATGTGCCAATAAGAGAGCTATCTGGTATATATAGACCACTTTCTTCAATTTACAAATACAATTTAAAAGCAATACATTTGACCCTATTCGCAATAAGAGACCATGCATTAACTCTGACCATGAAAGTTGTTCAAGAAAGTTTTAATTTTCTTATAGCAAATGTCCATTTACAGATCAAGAGAAGACATTCATTGAAAATGTATCGCTGTAAAAACTGGCTTGGTTACCGAGCTAGTCATTTCAGGGGTCCAGAATGTGTGTGTTAACGGTTTAAGTGAGAAGCGCTATTGTCCTTTGGATGGTCTGGTAATACGGGTTTGACTCTATATGGGCATCTATACATTTTGAACAGTTGGAAATCAATTTAACTGAAATATACTGCTGCCTGGTACATGTCATAATCCAGTGCACACCCATTTAATCTATTTCCTCTAAAAAATCATGGCAGTTATATCTTGCCTGGCTATTATAGTAATGAAAAGCATTTGAAAGGTTTTTAAAGTATGTGAAATACTTCTTAGAACAGTATTTGCATTTGCACTTGCATTTGAACAAAGTTGAAAGTTTTTGCACTTGCATTTGCATTTGAACCAATGTGAAGTAGTTGCATGTGCATTTAAATACTTTTGAAAGAATTTGACCTCATGTCTACAGATAAGCAGACAACGTCGGCGATTCTCAATTTCTGTGATGTATATTCTTCTGTGATTAGTGGTGATGTCTTAATTGCATGATGGATAAGCCACCAAAGCATGTCAAATGGCATTCCCTGTAGTGATTTCTAAGAACAAGTTTCAAACGTAATGCAATTCTCGTTGCATGGACGTCCCTACCAGCCACATGGTATGGCTGTATTGCTCTCATGTATGCATCAGGTGCGTGTCATTCTAGTTTTAATGATGCATATTGAACCTGCATGTGGAACCCTCGTGGCCCGATAGTATCGTGGAACCACTGTGAAACAGAAGCAGACGTAGGGTAATTTATTGTAATTGGTAGCAGATGTGAATGTATATACGCAATAGATGCATGCTACCAGCATGTTTACCTACGGTGTTACGGTGCTGTTTAGGCATGTCCGCAATTTACGCTAGATCCCTTTATACAGTATTCACATAACCGACGAATATAAGGAATCATTTGATGCTGTTATTCATTAAATTTGTATTGAAGGAAAGAAGATACTTAACTTCTAAAGACATATTTATACCCACTGGTTAATAACTATCAATCTCGTTCCAGATGATTGACATATCAAATATTTTCAGAATTATGCATGGGTGCGATAGCTGTCTTCTTGGAATAGTAGTCTAAGGGGTATCCTAACTACAATTATTCCTCGCTTGCCTCAAGAATAGGATGCTCCATCAAATATCTATTAAAAACTCATTTGTGTATATAAATGCATGATGACGACTATCTTGTCTTTATAAAGCCGATCTAATTATCATGTTGTGAGTTCTAATAGCATCGCCTTTGCGTGACGGAATGATAGAGCTAGCTTAACTAGGTTTACAATCTCATGCACAGTCTCTTCAAATACGGAAATGTAATTTAATGTAATTACTTTTAATTATTTGTAACGATCTCATACTCAACCTTTGTTGGCGGGCCAGTGCCATTAATGGGAGCTGTGTGATCTGATAAGCAAATAATAACGGTCGATAACTCGAGGATAATGTTAAAGGAATGCCAATCTCATCTCACATGTTATATTGCACGGATAGATTATGGTTTATAGATTCTAAATCATTCATATTCTGTCGCATTCCCTTATCTGTATGACAATTATCTGATTTGTAATATCGAGTATATGTTGAACAGCGATCTCCACCGTTGTCTCTTCTAGGGATAGTGTATGGTGTCATGTAAGTGTCAATGCGTTACATTTTTATTATGTAATAATCATCGTGCTGAATATTTTGAACCTAATTTTACTGGAAATTGTTGCTCTCATAATATTCAACAGCTTACCTGTATGGTTGCTTTTATACCACAGTGTCAAGCTATAGACGACACCGCTATGAATAAGCGCATATACCGACGCAGACCCGCTAGGTTTTTCTGATTGGCTAAAAAGTAAATCACGATTGACCGCCATCTTAAGCTATAGAATTATACCAACATTTAGCTACTAAAGCCTGCCTATCTCCCTTTGACGTGATGATAAAAAGCTTAACATTCCATATTCATGAGTGACCTATTAGATCATATGTATAGATATCATGAAATGAGGTCAGTTATCCTTTAACAACTTTACTTAATAATCGACTCATACGCATCTACGACATGTTGTCATGATACGTTCCGCCAGGCAAGCGTACGATTGCTAACTTGATTGTTGTGTACTCTTCATATAGCTGTTTACCCACGCTAAAGCAGCCATCTGAGCTCATAGATGTGTTTTGTCATTGTCCAGTAACTATCCCTCGACTAGACATTGCAAAGCACGTGTTATTAAACTAACATGAGCTTCATTCAAAGCTAAATGTTGCCAAAGCGTAATATATACTGTGAACAGTCGCCATTGTCCTCCCTAATGCAGGCTGACGAAATTCATCATGTCTTATGTAGTGCTCATTATTCACATACCCAGCAGAACGGAGGACCTCGTGTAATGGCATGCGTTTTACCCTTTAAAGCTTAAATTGGGTCAGGAAAATCGAAATACTGCGTATTGGATGTCCATTTGCCGTCCAAGAGAATACTATTCTTGGAAATCTACCACTGGGCTGACTTGTTCGATTTCCGAACCAGTTATTTCGATTTCGGCCGGCTTCATCATGAAAGGGTTAAGCATCATACGTATTAGCTTCAATGGGATATTTCATCAATGAATAATGGGTATTGGATTTGGGCATGGTATACTGTGTAAGCATCACATTTATACACACATATGGCGCTGTGTTTATGGTGCAACTAAGAACGGCTATTCGCCACTTAAAGGTAAAATAATGTGTTGTGATAAACAATCCCTAGCAAAATGAGTACTGTGAGAATATTTGCAGCAGCTACGCATTGGAATTCCGTTAGTGAAACCTAAACATAACCCAACTACACAATCCTCAGTCATTATATTCTTAATTCATTTCATTCAATACCTCAGATTTCCCATTTATTTAACTGGTCTCGTGATCGTTCTACAGTTAGACGAAGCTCAGCTACAGCTCTAACATTAGTAAAATTAGTTTCTAAATATCTAAACGATCATATCGTCACAAATTCTTCATCTATTCTTTAATATGCATTGTGTTTAACTGTGTTTCGGTTTCAAGAGACCCCCTTTTAACACTAAGTGAAATGGAAACAGGTGCTGCAATAACACAGATTTGCAGTTACATTACTTTTCAACTGTTCACCGAATGATTATACAGGACATGTTACGTATTTTGAAGTTACCAATATGATGACTTGGCTCATGATGTATGTGTATTCGGGATATTATTGTGGCTAATATGGCAATGCGGCATTGCGCAATCTGCACCGGTAAGCTTGCGATAGAGATTGTGTGTTTACATTTCAAAACAATGTTCCTTCTGTTGTCATGTTCGTTTTCAATTTAATATGCTAAATTCCAGCTAGATCAACACGAACCAATCTCATCATCCGAATAAGTGAGTGGAGCATCTCGCTTAGATCTCGAGAACAACACTTACGTAATCAAGAGGAGCATAATGTGTTGTATAAGCATGGGTGCATAACGGTTTTACTGCGCAGGGCCATTCAATGTATGGCACACGTCTCCTTTACAACTTCATTTTAATGTAATTAATTTTCTTTGGAAAAGGTTTTAAGTACATTTTGCAATCATGTACTTGGTCTACATTAACTTGTAACCTAGATTAGTTGACGTGATATTGACACACATCGCGTACAGATATTATCTTGTCCATACCATAATCAATAGGCGTACTGGCGATATAGTTCTTAACTTGAAATAACTCTCCAAACATTCATTTCTCATTAATACTCTAGTAGAAGCTAGCATTCCGCCTTTCTGTTGCAGCATCATCTTCTTTTTTATCCAACGCTAATAAGATTAGTTCGCCGACGGCTCTTTTGTAGAGAGACAATAATAACATGTGACCCTCAATGTTGACCCCATCTCCCTCATCAACGCGTATCTAATAAGGAGGACACGAGCTGGACCAAATATCGGCTTCCTGCTTGAACAAATTATCTTGCACAATAATACTGATTGCGAATGTCATCTCGTGCAATCTACAAAGCGTTCGGCAAAGTGTCAGATAATATTCCCAATGCATTGGGTTCCAGACATGGTGCGGGGTACTGGCTGCTAACAAGTTGTCGATATTGGACTGCAACAATTACACTATTCTAACGACAGGAGTTTCTTTCAAATAGGATATGTGTACTATGTGAAAACAATACAGTATGGCATCACTATGGTTGCGACCAATTTCAAGTTAATCATGCAAATGTGTGAGCGTTCTTATATACGTAATAACATAGTGATGAAGCTGACTATACAATGTACTGATCACGGCAGTTCTAAAACAGCTACAGTGACAGGAACGTCATCATTACGATTACAACAATTAATTACTAATCACGGAAATTCATAGAAGAGAAACGTCAGGTTTACCAGTAGATTGTGTGGTTAGGCTGAAACACAAAACTAGCTTGAGACGCGAGTATGGTAGTGTGAGTAAACGTGAAACGAGCCCATCTGCTCATGAATCTGCTTTTTAACATCGAGCTAATGTTGAACTTAAGCACCTAGGTATTTCTAATTGGTTGAAAGATAAACCATAGAAGCTGTTATAGACTGCACACTTGTATCAACATGTAGTCAGTAAAGCCTGAATATCATTCTATACGGGCATGGTAGAACGCTTAACAAGCCATGCATAGTACATGCGTGTCATGTTAAATCACATGGACAGTTATTATCGGGTGGGGGATAGTTTTCCTTTAATAAGAAATCATGACGCGCATTTAATAAATGGTATCACAAAAAAAATAACAGATGATAAAAAGAAAGCTGGCAGAAGGATATGAATGCACCGCCAGACATTACTACAACCCACATGACATCATACACAGGCTGTGGCGTAATTCACCTTTCCAGAGTACCCACCCACCATATGACGTCATAATGAACTACGTGATGTGTAGAATTACATGACGCCATGACTGATGTCGATACGTACGTCACGAACCCATATTTGAAGGCGGTCTATGTGTTGCTGTACAAATTGTTTGCTTTTACCATTTAATAAATATTCTGTTGAATATGTTGTAACTAATTAGCAACAGCACCCTGTCAAATTAGTTACAAAATATTCAATAGCTTCCCTGTATAGTTTTCAGGAAATTGATGGCTAGGGAATTCAGGGATCGAGCAATTCCAACACGCCGAGGTGTGGGTGGGGCATAGCTAGTGATGAGCGGGGCATAGCTAAAAATGGAAAGGTCCATCGTCTGACGTAATCCTGTATATGACGCTCCTCGAATAGTGGAGGGCAGTCAACCAAAGAGAAACACGTGCAAAGGCAAGTCTTCCATGCACCAACTCGTACGAAGTTAAATCGCCATTCACAGTATGCCGATGGCATGGGGATACATCAACCCTTTGATGGTTATACCTACTGATCAACAGATGCGCTCGACTTTATAGGTTTAAAATATTTCAAGTTATAGTCATGTTAATATCTAAGAAATAATAACATGACATAGGTAAAACCTATACAGTCGAGCCCTAACTACTCTCATTTAAGATTCATCATTTGACACCGGCCATGCCTAATGACTGGATAAAGATGAAAGACAAATTATGGTCTTCAGTAGGGAGGCATACACGGATCCTGACAAATGGTTGCATGCTAGTCTTTCTCAGACGATATAATAACATCCCTAGCTGAAATTTCCTATCTGTATATCTGTGGATGGAACATGTGACCCTATTACAATATATGGGTATTATTTGAAATTCGTTAGTATTCTTGAGAAACTATATGAAGGAAATTATTTTACAGGTAAATCAAGCATTGCGCACAGATATAAAGAATGCCAGATGCGGAATCACTATTTATAAAGCCGAGTGTCAGTAAATAGCCCAAATGGACCTGTTGTAAGCTTTAATGCACTCAAATTCAAGTTAAAAAATAGAATACTAGTAGAGTCGAACATTTCACCAATCCATAATCATTGGAAGAAATATAATTTAATTGTATATTGAGGCTTGTGTTATGGTAGCATATATGCTAGGAGCCTGTGCCCAGAACTGAGAGTCAAAGCGCAAAAACGATTGGCTCATAAATATAGAGATACCATGAGAATTTATGTAATCCTCCATTGACAATGAGCTATAGTTGTATCATTCGTCGTCAGTATCCATCACGTCTCTAAATGGTAAATCAACACACTTCTGTTGAGAGTGATGACAGTATGTCACGCTTCCAATGATAAATCAATGCTAGTGATATTACACCATATAAGGGACAGAGGTCAGTGAAGGAAAGCAGAGAAATAATTCATTTTGCTGTATATAGGGGCACGCGACAGCTGACGATAGCATGCTGATCATTATTTGTCAAAGAACGATGAGTGTTTTATGACGTTTTCTTAGGAAACTACCAAGCTTTGTGTTCAGGGGAATTAGAACATGAAACCATTTGGTTGTAATGTATCGAAAATGAGTAATTAACATATGACTACCAGTACCTAGCATGCCAGCGAGATGTTTTTGAAAAATAAATGGCATGTATTCCTGGTCAATAATCAACAATAATTGATAACGCTTAAACGGGTGCCTCTTCTCAGGCGGAGATTGATTTCATTATCTGACAGCCATTCCCAAACCACGCAAACTGCTTCTATTCCCGGTCATAGACTGGTCACAGACTGTGACACCCATACTCACTCCATATACAGACACACAGACTGGTTCCCTTTGCCGATACGCCCACAGGTTCCATCCTCTCAATGAGATTATGTACATGCTCTGAAAAAACCACTGGTTCCATTCTCTCAATGAGACTAGTTACATTCTAAGTGGGACTGGTTTCATTGTCACAAATTAGGTCTTCTTATTTGATCCCTGTGACGTGGGAATAATGGGAAATTACAAACAAGACATTCAATAACATGGTACTTCCGGTTTAAACTAGTCCACTCGCCTACAGTCTAGTGACCGGTAATTGTAAATTGTGCTTCATTTCCGAGAACTAAATCTGAAGTAGTGGCTTCCAACTGGATGCCCCGTAACACACACGCAATAATGCAATCAGTGATTGGCAGCGTTATTTGCTCATGCTAAATTGTTGAAGCCAGACAATATTATTTGGGGAGACAATTAGAGAGGCATCGATGTGTACTCTTTTGGGCAGCAAGCCGGGCAGTTGTCAAAGACCAAATTATAACATAATCAACTATCCTCTGTGTTCTACTAGCATGGATAACGGGTTGTCTCCTGCTTTACAAACGCAACAAGAGAGTCACGTGTGTCTGTGCACGCGGCTATTATTGAATAGGCCTAAATTGTATGCTATATTAAACAAGGTTTAGATAATGGATGACACAACAAAATTATGTTGCAGCAATCTAGATCTGCTGTAATGACATGTTATCGTCTATATGTCAACCGTCGTTCCTACGTCTACTACTTAGCTATTAATAACAGAGTATTCGGATGTGCAAATGCCATGCCTGAACGTTTCTAGCCCATTTCGTGTGGTTTGTGAATAACACGGCTTTGTAAAATTCTTTATGAAACAATAATTAGCTAGTTGCAAAACATATTTAATAAGCAGTTTTCATGTTTTCATGACTTTAAGCTTGAAGTGGAGTGTGTGTGTGTGTGTGATTTAGAAATCGCCATATACTCTTGCACTACATTTATATCGCCGTATCTTGACAAGAAATAACACGGTTCAACAAAATTATACCCGATAATCAGAACAAAGACTGCTGCCATTTTGTTATCATTTTAATGGATCCCTGATTGATCTTTGATTAGCGGTGTGTGAATATTCCAGTTTGTGTTGCGTGGCGCCATTTATGCCATGGTTGCTGCATACTACGTCGGCGAACCAGCATATTTCAACAGCCAATGAAAACAGACTAAACTGTGTAATATAGCATGTGTTATGCTTATTATTAAGTAATAGAAGATGGACACAAAATCGAGTGTATTATTATGTTGAAACAGTGTTGGATCAATTGCAATTTGAGATGGTAATAACCAAAAATTGTTATTATTTTTAGTTTATTTTTAGTTTTATGCATGGGTGTAATCTGTATTTAACCGAGTTCGTGCCGTAAAGGCAGGCACAACAAAGCATCTACACTATGCATTGATGGGCGAAGTAGCTTCAAGCGATGGCACTAACAGTATAGACCGCCTCTGCAACGGGTGAATTACAAGTATTCCTGTACAAGTATACTAAAATCGGGAAAATGGCAAGATGACAAATGGCTACACGTGGTATGGTAATAGCTTATTCTCCAATAGAGCTTCTGCTAAATGCGAGTAAGACAAGAGCGCTATTGGTAAACGATACTGTGGCTGGCGGTGTTAGTAGAAGCACACATCAGTAAAGTAGATGTAAGACAAGGCCATTACTGCTACAATTAGACGTTTAGCGGTACATCATCTTCCTACACTATTTGATCATGATCACGGCCAATGGGGTAATATTGCTACTCCTCCCCAATCGCCTTCTGGGTTCAGATCAGGGACTGTACTAATGTGCTAAAATCCATTAAGAATAGCTCCATCAACAACACTGTTCATGAAAAGAATGTGTGTTGATAGATATATGAGCAGATGCGTTTCTGTACTATGATTTTATGTTGTTTGTTGTTTTAGCATTTTAAAGACCGACGGGATGACTGAGTATCTGATCAATTACTTGACCAACTGACTGACCGTATGCCAGCATGACAAACCAACTGCACGACTCACAGACTGTCCGACCATCAGACTAACCGACTGACCAACAGACAGAGTGAAACTGATCGATCGGTCGGTCGGTTAGTAAGAAGTGATTGTAGAAGGTATGGAGAGGGTGGGGGTGTGAGAATGAGGGAGGAAACAAGAGGGATAGCCGGGATAGAGCGGTGCAGCGTGTGTGCGCGTGCTTGGGGGGCCGTTCTGGAGAAGAAGTCGTTTTCGGGAAAACTAGGTCAACCAAGATGGCCGCCGAACCATTTGGTTAATCAAACGTGGCTCATCTCTTGCCCTAGATTATGTTTCATGAATTTTGAATCGAGTCCTCAAGCGGTTTCGGAGATGAAGATTGTTAAAGATGTTTCCTAAAATCGGCCGAACGCCGAGATACCCCCACCCCCATCCGCCCCCGCGCAATATTGGCCGATCGGCTTCATTTGAACAAACTAACATCCCTATGCCAAATATAATTGAGATCGGCGGAGTGGTTCTTGAGAAGAAGGCGTTTAAATGAAACGTTGACGGACGGATGACGGACGGTCGCCATTGCATAAGCTCACTTGGCCTTTCAGGCTCGGTGAGCTGATAATTCATTTACGAATTTAACTGTTACGTGAAACGACTCACGAATTCTATGATATGATATATACATAATGTATGCCCAGTCCCCGATGTTTCCATAGTGCAATACAGCCGCATCAATAAGTGATTAGAATAATGGCAAAAGGCACACGAGTAGTAATGTGTTTAATATCTGCCTGTTGATTTTAGTGCAACCGACTGCGACCAAAGTAAAATTTCGTCCAGAAGAGTACGCTTAGGTCACCGCTGACGTTTTATATCTTGAACTGCTAAGAAATAATTATTCTTTTGTAAGTCTAACGTTATATACGCATGGTGTTCATTAGAGCTGGATGGGCGGATACATACTCTGCGTGATCGTAGCCCAGTTAGTTGCCTGCCATGTGTTAAAGAAATCTTCCCACTTCAGTTCACGTCTCTGCATGTTACACGTGCATTCATACGAGGCAGACATGACACATTAACGAATGTAAGCATTCCCATAAAATGTCCGTTTAAAATACTATAGTTATTAAATAACTTCCGTTAATGATAATCCGTCATGTAGAATTATGGGTCTAAAAGCTACAGTTACTACTCCGCCATGCATTATGTTTGAGTGCTTTTCTTATTCGAGTATATTGTCATAAAAAGCACAAAAAACCGGTTCTGTACCATGAAGTTGTAGGTTGGTTAATGAGCCAATATATCCCATGCTGGGACTGCATTCGAGCGGATGTGCACATGGGTGGTAGAGTTATGACCAGCACCACCTGACAAGAAGGACGAGGATAATTATATACGTCTATATTTAAGAGCTGCCGACACTAATAACCCGCTACCCTCAACATATTCTGCTTGCTTAGGACAAGGCACGTTTTGCATTTCACAAATAATAGAAAAGGTATATCTAGTATATGTACAGTGTGTGATGTAAACAAGTTTACCTCTTCTGGTTATGAACATGACAGAGCATATGCTCCCACTAATATGGGGTTGCTCTACGAAAGACCAACATTTCGTAACAATATGGATGGAGATATAGACATGTACACATAGGGTTAGGGTTGGCTCACATTATAAATTGTGAACTGAATTATGTGGTTCACAGAGTGTATTATCAAGACACCATTTGATATGCTGTTGTTAAAAGATATGGAATATCAAAGCGTGTGCGTAACGAGAACATAGCATGTAACTGATGCACAGCATGACACCTTTTCTAGACATATGTTATGCAAATCACACGATTGATTAACGGCAGAATAAAAAATTCAGCTACAGTCGTATTGCACTGAAAGATCACTCAGCTTTAGTGACCACTTTGGGAACATTCACTTGTAACGCCGTGATGTAACCAAAATCGAACACATATAGGGATCTGAGGCAGGGTAGCGTGTACAGCTTTTTTAACCTCTAGCTTATGATGCACACATGCGCTCGCAGCATATATGCTACGCATATCATCTACCATGGAAGTAATGCACACTCAATTAGCCGTGGAGCATACTAGTTAACTACAAAGTACCGAAGTAATGATACAATAAGCGCGAAATATGGCTGTCATACTATCAGAACCGAGTACACACATTAAATCATCTTGCTATATTAGATTTCAGTTTTCTTCACCACAGTCTGAAGTCTGTACATTTACCTTGGCTGTGATGGATATGTGTTTGGTTACATTTAATCTATGTCGTGTCTTGTCAGTGAAATCAGGTCGGGTGGGGGGGGGGGGATAATAACACAAACCATACACAGCTAACGCAACTTACTGGGCCGATGCTGGGCCGATACCTTCAGTATCGGCTGGTTAGCGGCCCAGCATTGGCCCAGTAAACTGCGTTATCAGGGCAATATACCATGCCAGTTGATGAAAATATATGCCGGACACAGGGATTAGCGTCAAGACATTGATAAACGGGATTATATTTTAGATTGCTCATTCACAAGTGGGCCTATGTACATATAATTGTCTTTCAAAACCGTGACACCCTGGTTCATGTGCATAGTTTAACTGGGGCGAATATAACAGCTAATACGCATGCAGCCTTTGTTCAAATCACCATCCTCTATCATATATGCTCAACCAAGAGAGTGGTCGTCGATCGTGAATCATCCTTGCCGAAATCACAGGACATATTTGACCAATCAAAGTCTAGGATAGTTTAGTTTAAGACGCACCTGGACATGTGCTTGAACTGCTAGTCGTGCCAAATACCATGATTTTAGAGCAAATAATTGATCACCTTGCATAGCAGTTAGCTATGTAACTATGGCATAGCTTGGAGTGCGCAACATATTATCATCCAATTTCCCGTCATTGATCACTAAATTTAAACATTCAAGAGAATGTAGACTCCGTGAATAATTAACACATCTAGTAAGATGTAGAAATGTCTTTCAGTCGGAATGCCAGTACACTCCAATCATACTGTGGTGTAGTTGGAAGCTTGCCCATATGGTGGAAGACGAATTTGCCAAAGCGACCTCCTTTACTGTAAAGCCATCTCTTTCTTATTGAGTGATTGGATTTGATTACTTCCAATAAGGTCCTTACGATGCACCACAGAACATCGAATTTGAACAAAAGATGTCAGAAGCGAACATCCGTCAGAAAGAGAATTTTGAAGTTGAAACGCGTTGTGAAAGCGAAAACATTGTGCACATTTTGCGTGCAGCGGTATGATGTGGCCACACTGTGTAGATTCATTATAACCTGTCAATAGCTTCGCAGGAATCGCTACTGTTGGCCATTTTAAAATGGTGGTTCTAGGGCATAGTCTAGCACCGATGAACTCAGATGAGAATGCTATTACCTATTAGTGAGTACTGATAAGAGATTTCAATCAATACCGCAAACTTTTTCTCGGCGAAGTGTATGCAGCATTCAATGTTTTTGCAGGCATTTGCATTTTTGAAGACGGACATACGGACGTATGGACGGACGGGCGGGTATGCGGGAGGGCTCCTCTTTCCCATACTATGTAATATATTCAATGAACAAATTGACATCGAAAAATGATTTTGTTTAGACATAACATAATGTGCTCATCCACGGTGTCTATCGAAGATGTCTAGTTATAGAAAGTAGCTGATCTCTGCACATGCCAGAAGGCGCATTAGTTAAGAAAATATATTTTGAGTTAACAAATGTGCATCCAAAAAGCATGCCATATGACCAAATGACACCCCATAATTTTACGGGGAGTTGCAGGCGCAACGCGCACTACCAATTACATCCATATAATGATCAATACATATGATGGCAAAAATAAAATAAGAAGAAAAAATAAGAAGAAGAAGAAGTAAACTATACTGCATTGTAATCTATACATTTTAAATGCTGAGACCACCCTACTAAGAGAGTATCTTCTGCAATCCCATGGATGGTTGTATAAAAGCGATTAAACAGCTGGTGAACACACAGATAAAGTAGTGTTCTTATGATCTAGAGATGATATCATAATAATGCATACGATTATATTTAATATGTGGACATTCAATACATATATAATATATTAAATCTATGGAACAACACTTACTGGCTAAGAGATATGGAGTTAGATAAGATAGTATCTATATTTACAATAGTAGCAGATGGGTGGTTGTGCTGGTAATAAACTCTGTTATTTGGAAATCAAAGCAAAAATATAATTGTCTATGTATCCAAGTAAATGGTTATCTCCTCACTCTATCGGGCTCTATCTCTGGCCATCCAGTTTGTAGTTTTATCCATTCACTAGTGGTGATAAATTAAACTATCAGAAGAATTGGCATGTGAGTCGCGAGATGAACAAGCTTTATGATGGGCTGTCTTTTCCCCACATATTTTTAAGAACACCCATCTCAGATAAAGCTACACAAATACACGTTAAGTTAGTAGGGACAGGCTAGACCCTATATAAGTATTAAGACATAATGAGGCATTTGCTATCTAGTTGTTAGGACCCTGCATGTGAGTGGACACTAACATATACCATGTATTTCATGTACATACCATGTGTGAGTAAATTATGAATATATGAAATCAGCATATTCAAAAACATATATACAACAATTTAGGCTTCAAAATTCATCAAGTAAAAATGTCAGTATGGCTTCCAAACAAGCTACACTTTGGTTGGTCCGCGGTGGCCATGTTTTTATGTATAAGCTTCCTTTGAGAAAAAAGTTTAATGGGCACTTAAACATTAATCATTAATCCCAAATGTGTTCCTTATCCATTCGACGTTACTGGAGATGGAGTTTTCGCGAAGACTATAGTATCCAAGATGGCCGCTGATGAATTTGGCCGCTCAAGTTCTCTTGAACAAACTTCGTTCAGCTGTTGCCCTAAATAATGCTTCCTGAGTTTTGAATCGCTCGCCCATGCGGTTTCCCAGATTTTTAAAGCCGTTCCTAAAAATTGGACAACAAAAATGTCTGCCAGCCAACTTGGCCAATCGCCTTATCTGAATACAGCTTAATGGCTCTTAATGCCTAATCATTTTACCAAATTTCAGTCTGGTCCCTTACGCGGTTATGTAGAAGTCGTTTCTGTGAAAACTAGGTCATCCATCCACGACGGCGCAGATATAAATTGGACAATCCAATTTCCTTGAACAAACTTGGCTCACGTGTTGCCCCCGATGATGTTTCATAAGTTTTGAATCGACCCCTTTAGTGATTTTGAGAGGATCTTTAAAGCTGTTTCTAAAGATCGGCCGAATTCCGAGAGGTCTGGCGGACAAATTGGCCGATCAGCTCCCTTTGAAATCACCGCGGTGGTTCTCGAGAAGATATTTCCTATTGCTTTAGTATGTGAGTTTGTGGCAGGACAATGATCCAGGGTTACCGCTGAACAGTTTACCCGACGGTCTTGAAAGCAAACATTTGAAATCATCATACACAAACAACTATATAAAACCAATTCCGGCTAATCCATCAAATAAACGACGACTTTGTTTTTTGTCGTTTCAACTTCTCTTGCACAATCTTTAAAGGCACTTATTTCCTAATCATACCCACCAACTTTCGACCCGAGCTATTCTGCGCTTCTGGAGAAGGTGTGTTAGCGAATACTAGGCCAAGATGGCCGCGGTATCATTTGACCAATCCATAGAATAAACTTGCTTCGCCCTGGCCCTAGATGATATTTCATGAGTTTCCATCGATCCCCCAAGTGATTTCGGAGAAGATTCCAAAAGAGCCAAAATCCACGATGACCGCCAGCTAAATTCGCCAATCCGCTTCCTCTGAACAAACGTGGCTATTTAAGCCCTGTGGTTGCTTCCAGTCAAATTAGTGTCAAAATATTCAACAGGTTCAGTGTATAGTCATCATAAAATTGGGATTCTGGGAATTCATAATTCTAAATATATCGATCGAGTCCACCCCTTGCAACGCTTGGGTGGAACTTAGCTAGAGATTGGCGGGGCATAGCTAAAAGTGGATTCATCCATTGATATAATCATCCCTCGTTTGCCTATAAAGATTCATAATATCCAGGAGTAAAAATGAGCTTGAATTGAGTTACCCAATCAGAAATACATTGTTTATGCAGAGTGAGCCCTCGCTAAACCTGATTTCTACTATTGCTCATGCAATCAAGATACACAGAACATCGCACATGCATTAATCAACGCGGGTAGTGCCCCCTACTGTCAGACAATTGGAGGGGTTTGCTTGCTTTGGCATGTTATGGAGGCACTTCAGTAGTATAATGACCGTAATCAGAAGCATTTACCTATTGAGAAATTAAAAAACCCGTAAAAGCGTAGTGGAAATCGACGCCTCGTTGGAATTAAACAATATAATGCGGCTGACATTGCAACACCTTATACTAAATTTATGCATTAACATTTGAATACAACTTTTCTTTTCTATAAGGTCATTTGCCACATAAATAAATGAGTACGGCAATCTTGTATTACATTGTAAATATGAACTACTTACCAGGTGTTATGTTCTAATGAGATTGCATTGTGCTATGAAGAGCTGGAAATAGTATGACCATATTTACAATCTTGCATTCAGTTGGAAATGTATTTTAATATAATTACGCTTACGTATTTGGTTCAATCATATAAACACTCTTTCTTGGCTGATCAGTGTCAGACTCAAATTCTGGAAGGATTAATTACGATGTAGTAATGCGAGAATCAAATCTGATCCCGCCAAATAATTGCCATTAACAACATAGCGAGGATAATATTGCTACCCAGAGATTTGTCTCCTGAATGTGTAATTGTCGTACTAGTTAATTAAGTATCCTAAATGAGACACCCGATCTTGGTCATGAATACGGTCTATCCTGGATCAGTAGCTATCGCTCGAATGGGCATTCCAATTCGTGTGTGTAGTATAATAAGAGTCTTTCCATTCGAATCTGAAGATGGGTCAATTGTTAATATAATCTTGGAACGGTCACCGTTATTCTCCTGACTGCTGGTTGATGATAATGCATTAGTTCTCATGCACCTCTCATTATTAAAAGTAGTCAACGCAACAGATGACCAACCGCTATTGATTGTCAGAATGGAATTACTGCATAAGTACCGCAATTACATGGGCATCTGCTGCCGCGTTCATAGCGAGGTTAAACCGGGATTAAGAGTATTAGCGATGTAACGGTCGAACGCTGTGCCAAAATAATCAAATACTAAGCACAATGTGTAGTTTAGTCGCATTATTAATGCATGCGTATTTGTAGCAGCTAGCTATGGGACACCACACATTTATACCTGATAGTGACACGACTACAACTCATCAACTAATATAAATCCATTCAATCAATACATCGCACTTCTCATTTAGGCAACCAAGCTTGGCGTCATAGCTAGACGGACCTCCATAACAGTTCCACCGGTAATCAAATTATTTTCAAAGTATCAAAATGAATTTATGAAAACAGCTCACTTACTATGTTCTTTATTTTTGTGTTTATCAACGTGTCGGTTTCCAGGGAAGGCGTTTCTGTACATTTTAAAACAAATGTGAATGGAGGAGGTTCTTGCAATACCATGGGTCCAGTATAATTCCTTTTCAAATAGTCATCAGAGTACTATATAGAGCATATGTCTAGCATTTTAAGGGTAACACGGAACTGAATAGCCTAGTTATAAATTCGTTGTCATGTTTTATTGTGAATACGACAGCAATCACTCATTGCAAAATTCGCCAAGTTAACTCCACGTGTGTCAACAGCGCCCCAAACCGCTCAGAATACTACTTATATCAATTAATCGTTTCAATCGTCAACATTTTTCAAGTAATGTTAATTTTAGAAGACTATTTTTATAAATTTACCACTGGAATTTTGGCCGCTTGACCATCAAAAGGGTAACGTTAAAGAAAGGTTTTTGCGTAGCTAGTGTCCATTTGAAGGCAAAAAGAAGAGTATTTTTTAAATGTTACCACTGGAATAAGTGGCTCGGTTACCGAGCCAGTCATTCCAGTGGTAAATATTAAAAAATACTCTTCTCTTGGCCTGCAAATAAGCATGCCTCAAGACCACTACATAGCATATTTTGGTTGGTTTGAACTAGAAGGTTTGAAGTTAGAAGGGTTAAGTTGACACAAGCAGGGTTAAACCCGGCCTTAGCGTATATCCATTTGTTTTTCAAAGCAATTTGCTTTTCTTTGCATTCATGGTTTGTAATTCAATAAAACACATTTCACCTAGGTCTATATATAGGTAGATATATATGGATGATGGATACAAGCATGCAAATCATTGTCCCCGATATAGTTATTTGATCTACATTAACGCGCAGCCTACACTACGCGCATACAATAGCATGTTATTGGCAGACATAGCTTGCAGATAATATACTGTTCATATCATAATCGATAAGCGCATGAAATCGTATAGATTAACTTGTAATAACCCGTCAAGCTTGCATTCTTCATTAATAGTCTAATAGAAGCTAGCAATTTTCCTTACCCGTGCTGCATTTCCATCTCTTTTCTCAAGCCGTAATAAGATTAGTTCGCTAGCGGCTGTCATGGACGGAACCATTAATAACATGCGACCCTCAATGTTGACCCCCATCTCGCTCATCAACGCATATCCAATAATGGGGACCCAGGCTGGGCCAAATATCGGCTTCCTGCTTGAACAAATTGTCTTGCACAATATCACTGATAGTGAGTGTCATCTCATGCAAGCTATGAAGCGCTCTGCAAAGTGCTGAATATCATTCCCAAAGAAATGGTTTCCACACACTGTGCATTGTCTGGGCTGCGGAAAAATTGTCGTTGTATCACAATACTCACAATATTATAAATGCGGCAATTTCTCCCGGAATGGGTTGTACTAAGTAAAGCATACCTTTTTGAAATGAAACATGCAATGTTCTGAGCCCTTATCGCTAAGGCTATTATGTTTGAGGATGCTAATTGTGAAATTCACTGATCAGTCACTTTCTCAGACTGCTACACAGTACCTATTAGGAGCTCAATAGCTTAAATCCCCTATTGCTGAAATGCCTTTGAAGAAACTAGTGTACTTCTGTCACACGATTTGCAATTACAATGACACACAGCAGCACTTCGTCAAGGAAATACAGGGAGAACACATTAACTTGTTTCAACACGTATCACACAATAGAGTAACCACATGGACGGACGAACTGGGTATGGCGTGGTTTCTACTGAAAAGGTGCAAATCATCTATTCCACCTTTCAATAAGTACATGTAATTTGAGCTGACACTAACATTGCCGTGTTAGTTTATGCTTACTTCTTATTCCTATCTCAATTGTATAGTTTGAAAACTGTCACGCTCGATTACCGAAGGTGAATGGAATAACAAAAATGGACTTCGATAAGGAAGGCTATGCAATATCCGGGAGACAGATATAACCATATTAATAGAGACAATCGATCGTTTTTTGTATATTTGTGGATGGAACATGCATTTCTAAATTAATCTATAGGGATTATATCGGATGTGTAATGCTGTAATAGCAGAAGGAATTTTCTTTAAGTACATGTATGGGATTCGTTCCATCCCTACAGTCAAGGTTGTCTTATGTGATCTATGTTACATGGGTCTAGACAGATATTACAAACAATATACTCAACAACAGTGCACTTATGCCAGTATTATTCGCATACTGTGACCGGTAATTGTAAACGTAGCGTCACATCCAAAAGTCAATTCCCGAGTTGTGGCTGCCAGTTATTCGTCCCTCAACACACATGCAATAATACGATCAGAGATCGGCAGCATGACTTGTTCATGCTAACATATTAAAGCCAGTGAATATTATTTGGGGAGATAATTAAAGAGACATAAACGTGCACTCGCTTTGGGCTGCGAGTCGGTAGTCGCCAGAAATCGAATGTTTATGTAATATAAGCTGGGTCCCTGTCATACTCTACTGGCACGTGTACATGGCTTTCTCCTCCTTTACGAGCGCAATAAAATACAATCCGGGATGTGTGTCTGTCTATGCGGCTGTTGCTATCTAGGCATACATTCTATTCGGTAGTAAACAGGCAGGAGAGAGAGAGAGAGAGAGAGAGAGAGAGAGAGAGAGAGAGAGAGAGAGAGGGAGAGAGAGAGAGAGAGAGAGAGAGAGAGAGAGAGAGAGAGAGAGAGAGCGAGAGACAGACAGACAGACAGACAGACAAACAGACAGACAGACAGACAGGCAGGCAGGCAGGCAGGCAGGCAGGCAGGCAGGGCAGGCAGACAAACAAACAGACAGACAGACAGACAGACAGACAGACAGAGCAAGAGAGAGAGAGAGAGAGAGATGGAGAGAGAGAGAGAGAGAGAGGGCGAGAGAGAATGAAATAAAAGCAGCGCTGGGTTAAGTTGCGGCTATAACTGAATTTAAAACATATAAGTTACGCCACTGTTTTCTAGCCAATCGTCATTGTCATGTTTCGAAAACTAGTATTTACAGAAACGTAATAATTAATCATATACTTTTGCGTTGCACTTATATAGATGTTCTGGATCTTCAACGGAAATATACCCAATAAGCACAGCTGGAACTGTTCCCATTTTAATGTGTGACGGATCGTAGGCAGAGCCTTTAACTAGCTGCCTGCTATTCTAGTTTTAGTTGCATGTCGTCATCCATGTCATGTTTTTGTATACATGCTTCATCAGCGAACCAGCTCAACAGCCAAGGAGGAGAAAAGGAAACTGTGCTATATGGTTGTTGCTAATAGAAGATGAATTCAAAATTGTGGTATTAATTATGGTGAAGTAGCATTCATTCTACGACATTTTGAGTTAACAATATCACAGCATTGCAATTTTGTGTTTATTTTTAGGTTCATATCGGGTTTAATCCGGTAATACGTTAAGGGCGTGAAAAGCAAGACTTCTGCTCTATCTGTTGATGAGTGAATTAGCTTCGGGCAATGACACTCGAACTAAAGACTGCCGCTGCGGTGCGTGATTTGCAAGTCTTCCTGTACAAGCATGCTAAAAACGGGCAAATGGCGACATGACAAATGACTACACGTGGCATGGTAATAGCTTACCTTCCAAAAGAGCTACTGCTAAATGCGAGCAAGACACGAGTGTTATTGGTAAACAATGCTATGGCTGGTGGGGTTATGGGAAAGACACATCAGTAAAACAGATGTAAGACAAGGCCATTACTGCTACACTTAGGAGTTTAGCGGTAAATCATCTCCCTGCACTATTTGATGATGTTCATAGCATAAGGGGTACTATTGCTACTCCTCCCCAATCACCTTCTGAGTTCAGATCAGGGACCGTACTAATGGGCTAAAAAGTGTTATGAATAGCTCCATCAACAACAGGTTTCAGGAAAAGAATGTGAATTGATATATGAGCAGCTCTTCGCTAGATTATCTAGGTAGCGTTGTACCATATAACGGTACGATGACAAAGCTAGTGCTTCAGATATATGACTAAGTCTCATCACAGAGCACACATGATCTGAGATGCTCGAGTGTTTTTCACTTTTCGGTTTAATCCTTTCAACAGTGTTGCAAACTTAAACAGCAATGCGTGTAATATGCTGAATAAACATTGACTAAAGATTGGCAATAACACATACCCTACATCTGTGCGTGCTCAACCGTGAACGTGTATGCATATACACTGCATACCTCCAAAGGCGGCGGGAGGAGGGAAAGAGACAATAGAGAAAGAGAGAGAGAGAGAGAGAGAGAGAGAGAGAGAGAGGTGGGGATGATTGGAGTGAGATAGAGAGGTGGAAAGAGTGAGTGATGGAGGGGTTTGAAAGTTGGCGATAAGGAATAGAGAGGAGAGATAGATCGGGAGAGGGGAGATTGAATGAATCGAATAGGGCCTCGTCTGTGGACGTCTCAACTCAATTCTCATCAAGCAGATGTGAATAGTATGCCCAAGCCTGTCAGGCACGTGCCTGCCACAATCGATAGGAGGGTTGCCTTCGCACTTTTGGACGTAGACTCAAATAAGCACTATCCAGTTAATCGGGATAAGTGACATTTACTGATTATAACTCTACCTTGTACAATAATACGGATAACGCAGTGTTGCTCACATTTAGTTTCAGCATTACCATCTTTTCCTAATCTTATATTTAGGATCACATTTTAAGACCAATAATTGTACTTCAAAACCTGAATTCTCTATAGTGCTCGCGCTGTCTACGTGCCGGGTAGGCACGATTTCGCTACGTCGTCCGCTAATTCCACCAACTTGTAGTTGCAAAAGCATATGAAATCAATAGAGCATCACATGGAATATGCATGGTTCTGATAATTGCACGAACAACAGCTTGCAATAATAAATCGTCACCAAACAACACGGATACTCCCATACATTTGTAGGTGGAAGAGAAGCCAGTGTTGTAATATTATAATATATAGTTTGTAGTCAGCTGATGTTAGCTTCAACTGATATAACACGTCGACGTTTTAGTTGTGAATGCATACGTCACCACAGTGCCGGCACGTAACTGATTTGAATATTTGCATAGCATTCGACATTCAACAATTGAATAGTTGATTACAACCATTGGAGACATACGTGTTGAAGTGTGTGAGTCTTTAATAGACATTCTGAAATCGGCAATGTTAGTAGCTGCAGCTAATGTAAAATGGTGTTGCTTCCATCACAACTGTCAGCATAGGTGAGGAAACGGGTGGGGCAGCACCCCCTGCGCCGCCACAAGTTCTTTACCCCCACCCCACCACCCCCCTAGTGTATCACCATAGGGTTCTAACCCTCTGTGTGGACCCCACTCATAGTTCATCCGCACCCCACCGGGGCAACATACGTTCCTACACTTCCCTGGTTAGTACACAATATTTTGCATGATGATATTGGATCCATTATTGTAGGAAGTGTATATAAATTGGGTGGCTTTCCAAACAGATGACTACACCAAAAGTATCTTGAAATTTCAAACGCTTAGCATAATACTGAACACATTTGATAATAAATCTAACTGATACCGCCTATGCAACGCATGTTATTGTTGAGCTTTTTCGGGCAAATAAATCTAAATTCGACCTTTGATTGATCGATATTAGACCATTTCGTGGAGAACGCATTCACGGCTTTTGAGTGGTCGCCCGTCAACGGGCCGGCGCATAAGTACGCAATTATAATTTCACTTATTTGAAGCAGATGTGGCTACTTTCACAGTTAAATACACATACTGTAAGACGAACACTTGCCCGAATTTTCGCTGTGCCATTTTAAATTTAATATTACTATTTATTTGATTTTCATAACTTGAACTTTATTTACAATTAGTGTCGTCGTTGTCGGTTCTATTTCAATATGACCACAAACTCCTTATTTAATCCCCGATAACTAATGCTTGCCTCCGTCGTTCCCTATATCAACACCGAGATTAGCCTAATGACTATTAAGAAAGACATTTTCTGTTAATAGATGCGGGAATCGCTGTAAAAGTTACCTTCGCGGTGCTATAACCGGTCCATGCCGTAAAGAGAAATAACGGCAATCGAATATGATATTTTATAAATCGATTATTGATGTGCCCGATCTATCTTAGATCATCGGTAATCAAATAGACAGCATATACATTGTTTGCTAAGTGTGTGGCAGCATGTTAAAACATGTTATGTCATTGGACCTGGAAACACAAGAATATGGGAAAATGCAATGTGTGACTCGATCCCAACTAATGTTCACGTATTTGAGCAGACCGTCTTCCCACCCGTGCCAGTTCCGGTTGCTGCATGTTGCATCTGTATCGCTACAAAGCAGACTTCATTTAAAACATACACGAAGGCAAACATTCTCATAATAGGTCCGCTTAAGAATGACTTCCATTAGTGATAATCCGGCATGTAGAATTGTGATTTCGAAACTAAGACTTAAGTACTTTTCTTATTCCAGTATATTGCCATAAAATCGAAACACGGTTCTGTAACATGAAGTTGTACGTGGATTAATGAGCCAGAATACCCCATGTCGAGGTTGTGCTCAGACGACTATGCACATGAAAGGTAGAGTTATTATCAGCTCCTCCTGACAAACCTGTCTAGTACAGTTATTTACCTCGATGTTTACGAGTAGCCGAGGAATATAAGACGCTATCTTCAACTTAGTCTGCTTGTTTAGGACAACAACAAGCCACATTTTGCACTTAACAAAAAACATAAACTATATATATTATGCACATTGTGCGCTGAAAACAATTTGACTGCCCCATGCGTTGGGGTTGAACAAAGCATAGCTGTGGCGCCTATTAAGCTGAAGTTGCTGTAAGAAATACCAACCGTTCTCGACAATACGGACGATGCTCTCTGTACCCACAGCCTCTCACCTTTTTTAGGTCCAGCAATTTCATTGATTGAAATTCGAAAGAGACACATTTTGATAATATTACTCTTCTATGCATCTCTCTATGACTCGGCGTCGTCATAGAGAGAACCCTTCGAGATGAATGTTGTTTCAAACTCCATATTATGAAGGTATGTACGCATCTAGAGATCTCGTGATGTTGTGAGTGATGGGAAAGATGGGTGCGTTTTTCTAGCCATATGATATTACAATCACGTGTAAGGCGAGCCGGTATTTGCATCGTCCTTTGCTACATATAAAATAAATGTCCTGTTGCAATACTATTAAATTGATAGATCACTCACCTTTAGCGATGGCATTTTGAACACTCGTAAGTCAGTCATTTACACACGATTTGCGCCACGTAGGGATCTGAGGCAAGATAGCGTGTATGCCTCGTTTGAAAGTCTAGTAGTTGATACGTACGGATGGTAGCAGCACATAAGCCACGCATATCTCGCCACCCCGCCTTAGAAATAGTGCGCGCTTACCGGGCGGTGTAGAGTGCAAATTCGCTCAAAAGTAATGAAGCGTTGATAGAATAGGCGCAACATATAAATGCCATACTGTATGAACCGCGCGCACGCAATGCGTCTTCTGGAAATAAGTATGTACAGATTACGACATGTTGAACTAGTCGTGTTTTACCATAAACTGATGTGTAGAATTCACGATATTTGACTTGAGTTTGAAGTGTGAGATCCTCCGTGATTAACCAAAGTTTGAAATGTTCGTTCACTTGGTGTATGTATATGGTTAGATTCAAACGCTGCTGTGTTTCCTCTTAGTGAAATCAAGTGAAACACTGAACCTACAAACCATAATGTACCAATAATTAACGATACTGCTGTATTTTTCTGTCGGTGTGTCCAGGTTAGGGAAGACACGTGTGTTCAAACGGCTTCCTTCGCTATGACCGTAGCTTACTACTCAGCTAAGCGGCGTATAGGATGACGTCATAATCATTACCTCGTAAATGATTCTATGGCTCATCTTAACTCTTAATAGTCCGACACGTTGTACGAATTGTATGCATCTTCTATTTAATAAACATGCTGTTGAATATTTTGAAACTAATTTGTCTGGGGGCTGCTGCTGCCATCGGCAGCAACAGTGTCCAGTCAAATTAGTTCCAAAGTAGTAAATAGCTTACCTGTACAGTTTTCTGGAAATTGATAGGCAAGGGGTTCAGAGATCAATACATCCCAACACGAGCGAGGTGTGGGAGGATCTTAGCTAGAGATGGGCGGGTCATAGCTAAAATGGAAAGGTCCATTATGAACGCTGACATAGTGTGTACCTTTTAAATGCAGCAGCTTGTTGTGACCACAATGTTTTCATAGATGAACAACTAGTTTTATATTCTAAGGAATCGCTATCGTTGCTTTTAACTGATGTGACGCCGTCTCACGTCAGCGCATACAAATGAGTATGCCATTACTGCACCCCCCTCGCTTAGTGTCCGTGTCGAGTCGGAGTACTGCACGAGGTAGCACTCAAAATAACGATGGCCAACAGGAAATTGCGAATCCTCGCCCTTTCTGAAGCTTCTTTTGTTTTCGCAAACAACTTTTCTCAGCTAAATTTTAGCTCAATTGGGTCAGCACTTATGTAGAAAGAGACGGATAGAGAGACGGTAGGGTGAGCAGACAGACAGCCAAACATACTGACGGGCGGACACGCGGGATGGCGGCCGGTGGTCGGGCGGGCGGGTAGGCAGACAGGCAGGCAGGCACGCAGGCGGCGGTGAATGCAGTCAAGCAGGTTCCTCGCTAAAGACTAATTATGCTTACTGAAAATAATCGATACTAACAGAAGCTGTGACGATTGTGTTAAAAGTTAAATTGAACGAAACTGGCAGTGTAAGCTTACATTTAAAATAAAACAGAACCTTTCGAGAGACTTCATATTGAAATATACTGGCTCTCAATGTTAAAGATCATGATGTTTTTGGTTGATACAGGGTGCAAATAATTAATACTACGAATCTAAATTCCAAATTCTCTTTCCATGCTAGCTCACTATAGCTTCTAATATGGCAAAATCTCAACAAATGTGATATTTTAATGGATCTTTCCAGTTTTAGCTATGCACCGCCCATCTCTAGCTAAGCTCCACCCACACTTCGCCGTGTTGGGATCGATCGATCCCTGAATTCCCTAAATATTGATTTCCTGAAAATTATACGGGTAAGCTGTTGAATATTTTGTAACTAATTTGACCTATGGCAACAGCAGTGCCCAATCAAATTAGGTTAGAAATATTCAACAGACTATTTATTAAATAGTAAATACATACAATTCATTCAGCAACGCATAGTCCGTCTTCAAATATGCGTTCGTGACCTACTCATCAACGTCATTCATGACGTCATAATGACGTCACCAATTATGATGCCATCATATACGTCACGTAGTTAATCATGACGTCACATGATGGATAGATTAAGTGGAAAGGTGTGGCATGGTGACTAAGAAACTATAGGTTTGATTACCAGGCATGACCAGCGGTATCCATGCCAACGCATGAGACATTAGTTTTGGACAAATGCGCCATTTCCAAATAACAAATTCAGGATAACGTGTGAAGTAGTTAGAGAAGAAACAACAAAACAGAGCTGATACTTTTACCAAAAACGTCACGTGCGGCAGGAACCTAACATAAATACCTACAGATTTGTGGACCAGTAAATCACGGCAGCTGGCAGAGATACCGTCTGAAAACGTTCCCTGTGACCGACATTTCTTACTCACTAACAGATGAAATATATCTGTGAAATACTGACATTTTGCCAATTTTCCTCTATGTTTTGACAACAATGCGATGTGTATTCTGCATCCGTGTGCAAAAAAATGTTTCTGCCATGTCCCACACGGAGATGAATTTCCATAAGTATTGCGTCTGTCATCATGTCACAGGCATGCCAGTCCCACGGTGGCTGCTAGAGCGTGCTACAGCGCTCTATTTCTAGGTAGGATCCGCCCATTTAGAGCTAGGCGCCGTCCGCCTTTTGATCGATTGTATACGTTGAAAACATAATCCTTACAATATCAATTTCAACTTAACTGTACACGTAACATGTCGAATATCCTGAATCAAATTTAATTGTTGCTGCAACAGCTCCCAGTAATATTAGTTTCAAAATATTCAACATAATATGTATTAAATTGTAACCCGTCAAAGACATATAATTCGTACATTTGACGGACTTCTCAATGTTCATGACAGCGCTAGATATGAGTAAGACGTCAGCCTATCCGTGGCGTAATTAGCTATAACGTCACATACTTGAGCGACATATCGGATCTGGCTATTGAGTCACATATCTCGTTTTACCGTGTCATCATAGGTGTATGACGTACCACAGTTTTTTCTGTGGACAATTAATCATCAAGACTAGAACAAAGGGAATAGATTTACTCATTAAACAGAAAAGGAACACGTTTTTAGATCGCATACGAACATGGCATAGCAAGGTGATGCATCATCTCCATTGTAAGTCATACAATCAAACAGATCTTGGTAGATTAATCACATGCTCCATTTTGCTCCGATGATGATGATGTACTTTATTCCGTGGCTAAACTAGTAGAAACATGCTACAGTTCCAATCAGTTCTTCGTCACCTTTGACCACTGTGTCGTAGTATCGACTAACACAATTAGCTCCCTTATGCGCATTCATTCATTCGTTTTGGTATATATTAATACATTTATTATATATGAATAATCACTACCTATGAACATAGCATAAGTAGCAAATCCACCATTCCCGTCGAATGTCAGAGAGCGAGAGAAACTGGTCTCTGTATATACAAGGATGCCTCAGAAGAGGGCATATTTGTCATATAGTCCTACTGTACCTCGGCGTACAGCTCTGCCTCATACCATATGGTCTAAATGCCACCGAGCTACACATATAATTCACCTTTCCACAGTACCCACCCATCATATGACGTGATAACGAACTGAGTGATGTGTAGAATGACATCATGATGAATGACGTCATGAATGATGTCGATAAGTACGTCACGAACGCATATTTAAAGACGGTCTATGCTTTGTTGTACAAACTGTTTGCTTTTACAATTTAATACATATTCTGTTGAATATTTTGAAACTAATTTGACTGGGCGCTGTTGCTGCCATGGGCCGCAACAGCACCCAGTCAAATTAGTTACAAAATATTCAACAGCTTCCCTGTATAGTTTTAAGGAAATTGATGGCTAGGGCATTCGAGGATCGATCAATCCCAACACAGCGAGGGGTGGGTGGAGCTTAGCTAGTGATGGGCGGGGCATAGCTAAAAATGGAAAGGTCCATTGCACGGGACGGTGCAGAAGGTAAGGCGAACTGCCAACTACATCAAAATGACTGGTCTAGAAAGCTGATGGTCAAAGATTCAAGCAGAAGAAGAAGAAGAAGAAGAAGAAGAAGAAGAAGACGGAGAGGAAGAAAATAATGCATTAAGATCCATTAATTTTTAAATGCTGAGACTGTCCCTCCTAGGGCACTACCTTTGCAGATCTTGCGATTATTAGTATAAAATACATTTATCTTCCAACAACTAGAATTGTATAAATCCACACAGCTATTACACATCTGGCGAAGACAAAGATAACGCAACACTCCTCTGACCTAGAGACGTAATCGCAATAGCGCGATGCTATCTCTAACATATGAACACTCAATAAATGATTAAATCCGTGGAACGAGACGCAATGGCTAACCAACCTAGAGTTTTATAAGATGATAGTATCTACAAATACATCGGTAACAGGTGAGTTCTTTGTGCTAACAGTAATATCCGTTATTTGGCAATTTAACCAAACTGATCAAAGCTTAAATATCCGAGTGAAGCGCTACCTTTCACTCTATCAGTCTGAATGTATGATCAGTCGACAAACAGATGATACTGAATTACGTTACGTAATAAAACACGCGCGCGTAAGAATTAACATTTACGGCCGCGAAAATGTAAGTGCTTTAGGATGGGTAGGCTTTTGACCACGCATTTTAAAGAACACCCATATCAAACCGCGCAAAGCCGATACACACTTTAGGTAAATTAGACGGCATATGCTAGTAAGTCACGACCCTTTATTTTCATTTCAATGTTGTAAGACCCTACGCGTGATTAGACAAACGGACCCCACCCCACCCCCACCTCACCCTATATCTTCCATATATACAGCATAGTTGTGTAGACTGTGTTGTTTGTCTATACTTTAGTATGTTTCTATATCTGTAAACGGACGTGGCATGCACGTGTGTGCGCTGCGCGCGTAGACATGTTCGAACGAAACCTTAAAATAGATGATGCCGATCTTCAACTCAGGTATATGACGTCATAATTAATACATGTAGGCTGGCGTCACAATAAAAATGCATAACGCGCATTAAACTAATTTGACTGGGCGCTGTTGGTGACTTGGACAGCAATCTGTCATAGCCAACAACCACGCGCGCACACATTAGTTTCAAAATATCCAACGGATTACCTTAAAAATTACCTTGAAAATCGGATTCTGAAACGGGCTGTGTTCAAAGTATATCAATCGATCCCAGCATGCGCAAAACGTGGTCGGAGCCTAGCTAGGAATGGGCGGGACATGGCTAGAAATCGCTCAACTCAGTAATAGCCATCGCACTCCCGCCGAATGTTCGCATAACGCTAATTGTTTATTATCAAGCAAATGCACAGTTTGAGAATATATTTCCTGATTTTTACAAATGCTGCCTTCTAGCCATGAACATACTGGACAACATTTAAGTTTATTTACTAAATAATGTCTACATGTATACATGCTACGCTGTTTACTTACGGCGTTGACATCTGTCACGGTATAGACACTAATAATTCGTATTAGCAGTTGTGACCAGTCTATTTCAAATATGGTAAGTAGAGCAGAGAATTGGTGGTTCCGCAGCATCATTCGATCTACTTCATCCATGACACAGGCAGACAAGATTTGGTAGGGATGGTGGGAAAGCTAAATATCACTCAGAGAGCTTCACTCAAGGACAGCTGATCAGTGAGTGCGTTGATTCTCTGTATCATCCAATGTGATTTACGCATTGAGAGGGGGTATAGGGTGAGTGAATGATGTGCATCATTGTGACAAGCTATGAATGCTGGAACCACAGCGCGTCTATATGCACAATTAACGCTTCATTTGAAGCAATTACACACGTCACATCTGATCCTGAACTAGAGTGTGATGCGTATTGATACACTCTTTACACGTCAAATACATGCAGCGAGTATGGGTATTACCTATGTAGCCGCGTCGGAAATAACAATATGAAGGCACTATTTCCAAACGCGGGCAACTACGGGATAATACACCGAGGGCTTGAGAAAAGTGTCTATGCAAATCCATCCCAATCACACTCACACCAACCCCACACAGTCCTTGCTTTTATTTGAAAATAGCAACCTGTACTGTCTCTCAATATAGAGCACGTGCAATGATATTTTAGCTAAGGTTGATACATTCGTTCACCGCTTTTCAATACCTGTTAACTATTGCATGAACAGTGTGCGGAAACATGCAAGATTCGGCACACGATGGGTTGAGGGAACCGGTCTGCCACTCAAGTATATGATGTCATATTCAATTACGTCACAAACAGGTTGGTTTCACAATACGCACGTATGTATTGAGCTCCGTCATGAATATTGAAAAGTCCGTCAAGTCCACGAATGGTATGTTTTTTGTTATTTAATACACATTCTGTTCAATAGCTTTAACTAATTTGACTGGGCGATGTTTCAGCACCAATCAAATTAGTTTCAACGCACTCAAAAGCTTACCTGTATAATTAGCTGGAAATTGGGATTCTGGTAATTCATGATTCAAAGTATGTACCTCCGCGCCAGAAATCCAGTTAAATTTACATGTTGTAATTTTATAGTCAGCGCAGGTATAAGTAAATACAGACGCAATGGCGCATGGAAACATGTTTTTCATTAAAACATGCGCATACTATTATGATGTTCACGTCAGCACTTTTTTTAAAGATCAACGCACACCGCTCTACCTCGCCAGGGGATGCTCACTCGGTATCTATATAGCAGAATCAGAATCAGAATATTTTATTGGCATGAATCTACATACATATAGATATAACCAAACATCAAGTGACGTGGAATATGTACATGACGGACAGAATATGAGTATATGAATATATAAAAATATATATGTATATAAATATGCAATCTATATTATTTACTATTTACAGAGCACTGGAAGTTACATTATCCTATTGAGCGTAGAGCGTATTTATCCCAAGAATATGGCTTGGTACTCCCAAAACGAAACGCAGTGGGTCCGTAGGTCTACTGAAGTCATGGATGGTTGAGAAATACTAATTAATTATTTTGGAGAAAACTGCTCACACTAACCCTTTTAACAACCAATGAAATGGTAAGTGGATTCATTGAGGTGCGTTCAGGTACAATCTTTACGTTGAATATTTTGAAATTAATATGACCGGAAGTCATTATTGTAATGCATATGCAAATAGTATCTAAATGAGATTAGCTTTTTCAGTTGTGATCGTCATTTTTTGCAGGTGTGCCATTAATTAACGTGAACAGCTCCCTACTCACCAGCGAAGATGCGTCATAAACAGTAGCAAAAGATTATTCCTATACGATTTTGGTATGCATAGAAAAATTCCAAAATTCACTTCTACGCCAGGACAATTGTTGATGGGTTATTTTCTTAAAATGTGCTTATCAAAAGACACGCATTATTGAAGAAAGATGATGGCCTTTAACACTAGATGTTCGGCAATCGTTCGCACGCAAATGCGCTTCAGCGTGCCATGCTTTTCATCATATATGTGCAAAGGCTGGTCGAAAATGTTAATTCTAAATTGTATGACCTTTTGAATCGTGTTATCATTATGAACAGACACAGTCTAGCATGGATATTACAACTATAAATCGACAGTTATGATGCGATGGGGAATCCAATTTTATCCATACTCCGCCCATGCTTTGCCCGTGTCGGGATGGTTCGATCCCTGCAGCCTCAGAATCTCAATTGTCAGAAAATTACACAGGTAAGCAGTTGAACATGTTGAAACTAATTTAGCTGGCTGCTGTTGCTGCCAATAGAGCCCAGTCAAATTAGTTTCAAAATATTCAACATAAGCCCCAATGTGTATTAAATAGTACAGAAATACAATTGATACAAGTTAACAAATTATTAAGCGATTAAGACGGACTAAATCCATTCGTGTTCTCGCGAGATCGCCTACGCTAAACGGGAGCGAGGTATACTCGGCATAGCACGAATCTACGGCGTTATGTTTAGATTGGGACTACATCGTGCCATTAATGACGTCACTGATTATGGCGTTAACCTACATGTGACTTAGTTGATTATAAAGTCATATGAGATCGATAAAATGGATTTCTGAAGTGTGTTTTGTAGCAATTTGCTTCGCAGAAGATTTAAATTGTTTGCACGTTGCACGTGTACACGCACGTGTACATGCCGGTTTGAACGAATGCCGCTATTTATTTTGAACTCGTTATTATTAAATGTTGTTGTTGTTTTACGCGGAATTGCATATTAGCAACATCAGTATTTTGCAAAACATGTTGACAGCTATTTGACAGCGAGCTTCATGCTAACTATGCGCTAAATATGCGGTAACACATCTTAGCCATTGAACCCTGAATTCCCACTATCTGAATTAGAACGTATGCATAGGAGGAACCTGAGGAATATTTTGAAACTAATTTGACAGGAGCCTGTTTCTCCCATAGGCAGCAACAGCTCTCGGTCGAATTCGTTTGGATTCGATATGGATTTCAACAGACTAGTTATTACATTGCAGATGTGTTTATTGCTTGGCATGTTGTGTTCATACGGTTAATAAGAAAGACATATTCTCGATACTCAAAGTTGAAGTCAAACCAGTTACCAATCCATAACCAAGCTTAGTTATGTACATGTATATGACACTTACCCACTGCAGGTCGGTATAGGTTCAGATTCAGGCAATCCTCAGACTGCTGTATTAGGAATGGCAGATGCCGCTTCAATCGGTCCACAACCACACTGGGATATATCTTGTATAAATCCTTCTCACCCGGGACGAGCTGAGGGCATGCTGGACCAAACTTAACAACCTTACGAGCTCCGTCCCAGTAATCACTCGGACTGGTCGGTGGCATAAATCTTAAACCACTACCAAGAAGCGATGCGTATTTCAAACCGAGATACGCTTCTACTTCCTGTAATGTTGGTCGATCCGGAAACTGGACAAGCCCTCCACGAAGTTTACCATATTGAGTATTCACAACACGATTGCTTACCCTGTACATATAAACCCGCATTTCGGCGCAATGAAAGAGCAAAGATAGAAGACACACCCATACAATGATACGCACTATAGAGTTACGGTCTAAGGTCCTGGGATATCCAGTCGTAATTATAGGTACACCTCCCGACGATCCGTCTACCTGTTGCGCATTTCCCGAGCCACGTAATCCTCCCATGTCGTGCGTGATAAAACTAACACCGTGTGTACAAGCAAAAGATAAATTTCTTCCCTTCTAATTACACCACGTTGCCGATAACCTGCCTTTGATCATTCTTCGTAACCACACCAATTAACATCAAGGTAGATGGACTGTGTAATCTGATATAAACATTACCCTAACCTTCCAACTCATTCATCTAGCTAATTAGTAGTACCTTTGATCTAATTACTAAACACGAAAACTGACACTTCAACTCATTATCGCATCCCGGCGCAGACTGGAGTAGCACTTATAAACTTTCAGCAGAACACATCGCCTGAGACACTGTGGCATCGACGTCGTGTTCAAGTATTGCTGTTAGCGAGATACGTGTTGCTCTGCACGAGCGAGTATTCCTACTGTGGATTCCCGTGGCCACCACATCACTATTAAGCACGACTCTGGCTGACTGCTGATGCCACGCGACTTGGCACTGAGGTGTTTCGCGATACTATTGTTCTGTAGCCTGCGAGTGTTGGTATTCGTCGCTGATTCTGCTGCCAATGTCGATGTCTTTCCCGGCATTGGCGGCTAAAGTTTGCCCGTCTCTTTTGCTTTGTTTCGCTGCATCGATCCGCTACCGCGCCTGACAAGCGGGATAGTCGTGGAGCCTTTGGTCGGCAGACACAGAACCAGCAGCAACCCGCCCTGTGTATGAAGAGAGATTGGCGCGCCGTCTAACGCCCGGGGAACCGCGCGGATATAGATGTTTCCCCGAAAAGCACTAAATGACAACAAGATGAAAGGAAGCTTGTCAATACTTCGTAATCCAATAAGGCCATCGTCATGCACAGATTTGGTCAAAACTGTACATTAGCATAGAACTGGCGAAACATAGTGTGTCTCGCTGCTTAAAAACGCCACGGGTCGGATATATAAGCGCGTTATGAATGTTTTATCTGCGAAATCTCGCGCCAATGAACCATTAATCTGCCAAGCCAAAATCCTGCTCATGTCTCTGGCGTCTATACTATCGCTTAGGAAAATAATGATATTATGTTTTTATGCAAAGCTGGTGATTATTCTTGCAGAGAGAGTATCGAATATATTGCGAGCCATCGTAGCTGTTCTAAATGGAATCTTGACCATTAAAACCATGGCATTACACTTACCATTCACATTGTTTAAGACAGTATTCAATTAATTATTTTCAAGCTGCAAGGTATTGTGAACACGCTTTTTGCTATAACCCGTTGTTGCTAAAGAGAGCAAAAAAACTAGCACCAATGGAGTGGTTCTATCTGTACCGCGATTAGCTGATGTTATAATCCAAAGGAATGGACAAATCCAGTTTTGGCTATGCCCCGCCCATCTCTAGTTAAGCTCCACCCCCACCTCGCTCGTGTTGTTCCTGACTATCACTTTCCAGAAAATTACAGGTAAGTTGTTTAATATTTTGAAACCAATTTGATTGGGTGCGGTTGCTGCCTATAGTCAGCAACAGCGCCCAGTCAAATTAGTTTCAAAATATTCAACATCATGTTTATTATATAGTAAAGAAATACAAGTCGTACAACCTGGCGGACTATTAAGACGGACTAAATAGGGTCATTTATGACGTAGTGATTATGACGCCAACCTACTCGTCACTTAGTTGATAATGAAACGCGTTAGTTGTGTCAACCCCGTTCATACAGACCACATCAATGATCTTCCCACAATTGTTGCTGGAGCCAAATAGAGGGATCCATTTCTGATTATGCCCCGCCCATTTCTAGATAAACGCCGCCCACGTGTTGTACGTGCTGGAATCGATTTGAAACATTGAAAACTGAATGCCGATAATCCAAATTCCGAGGTATTTAGATAGGCATGCTGTTGAATACATTGACGCACATTTAACTGGGCAACAGCTACCAGTCAAATTTTTTTTAACATTTTCAATAGAAGGTGTATTGAATTGTAAATTACTCAAATACATACAATTCGTACACTTCGTGAATTTCTGTCATTATCATGGTGACGTCACCTAGCTTGTGGAGGATCCGGGTCTAACGGTATATACTTGAGTTGCAGATCCGTCTATCATAATTCATGTCACGTTACAGTGAAACCTGTCTGTAGTAGCCACTGTATGGCACCTGAGTAGGTGGTCACTAAAGACAGGTAGTGGCTTACTACAACGCATTTGCGATATTGAATTGCTGTGTGTGCCGAGTAATGCGAGGCCTTACGGTTACCCATCTTAAGAACCACTATCATGTTGCCACCAAAGGCAGTTGTCCGCTACTTCCAGGTTTGCTTGGATGAGACACGAACCCCTTAGCTGCTTAGCTGTGGAAGATGATATAGCAGTCTGAATTGTACTATATGTCAGAACCATATATATATTTAGTGTTGCAAATCCATTACAATAATACATTCGCCCTCCGTGTGAATGCTACCTATCATAAATGTTATTTTACACTGGTCCACATGGGATGTGGCTATATAGAAAACTTTAGTTAACGTTTTCTAAGTTAAGTAAATCGTGTTATTCTTTCCACGATTCCCCCCCCCCCCCACGAAATTGGGTTGTTTAAAGCCTGTATGACTGATTGTATACCCTTTAAAGTGAAAGGATCCGTGTAGGCCCACTAGTTAAGCGAGCGGGACTGGACATGCTAGATATCACATGAGCCTCAGTTCCAGTTCACATACACGCAGAGAACTGCTGTATCTATTTATAAAGTAGATGCATTAATGTTATGTCATATTAAAACACAATGGCAAATGTGTGTGTGTGTGTGTGTGTGTGTGTGTGTGTGTGTGTGTGTGTGTGTGTGTGTGTGTGTGTGTGTGTGTGTGTGTGTGTGTGTGTGTGTGTGTGTGTGTGTGTGTGTGTGTGTGTGTGTGTGTGTGTGTGTGTGTGTGTGTGTGTGTGTGTGTGTGTGTGTGTGTGTGTGTGTGTGTGTGTGTGTGTGTGTGTGTGTGTGTGTGTGTGTGTGTGTGTGTGTGTGTGTGTGTGTGTGTGTGTGTGTGTGTGTGTGTGTGTGTGTGTGTGTGTGTGTGTGTGTGTGTGTGTGTGTGTGTGTGTGTGTGTGTGTGTGTGTGTGTGTGTGTGTGTGTGTGTGTGTGTGTGTGTGTGTGTGTGTGTGTGTGTGTGTGTGTGTGTGTGTGTGTGTGTGTGTGTGTGTGTGTGTGTGTGTGTGTGTGTGTGTGTGTGTGTGTGTGTGTGTGGGATATGTGTGTGTGTGTGTGTGTGTGTGTGCGTGCGTGCGTGCGTGCGTGCGTGCGTGCGTGCGTGCGTGCGTGCGTGCGTGCGTGCGTGCGTGCGTGCGTGCGTGCGTGCGTGCGTGCGTGCGTGCGTGTGTGTGTGTGTGTGTTGATTCCATAATTTCTAGGAATTCTCTGATATTGAATGAGTTATTCAGCGTTATTTCTACATTAGTGTCCTATATATTGACAATGAATTACACTGGACCGCTTGAGGTGATATTAACCGAGATTTCCCTTTATTCGAATATAATTGTCTGATTTATGAAGAGTGTGTGTGCATAAATCGGGTCCTTATGCCCTGGTGATGTATGGTGTATTAAACAGCATACCCTCAGGCTCATGCACATGTGTTACCATGTCTTTCTACATATATTAAATTGAGCTATATAACGTCCATAATACATGTATATGTTTCGCTCCAACTAATGGAGCAAGATCTTTTAATAGTCCACTTATGCATCTCGCACTCATCATTCAAGAGAATAAGCGCATGAGATTGGATGGTACCATAGACTAGTTAAAGATTGAGAGGACTAGCAGCACTCGATCTCGGGTCCCTTGATTCCTAGGTTGTTTTAGTTTCTCTGCTATTACTTAAGATCGGCTTAAAGATCATTAATGAAACTTCACACATATACACCTGTGCAAAAGTTAAGCACCAGCAAAAACAATAGAACGTAGAAACATGATGGTACAACTAGGCTGCATTACTTTTTGTCCCCGCGTTAGCTGACATAATTCCAAGTACGAAATGCACATGCATGCATGACTTCACGCCGCTTGATGTCCGTGCGTGGCGGGAAACAGCACACGTGTTCAGTTATGTAAAAGTCCAGTTTGAGGTGTAGAACATTACATACAGATTTAGGCGACAAGATTAGGAATTTTGTGTTCATGACCGTGGTTTATTTGTACAGAGAGAATTATCTCTTGATTGTGAACCGCTATGGCAAGACGAAGGTTAAGTGATCGTGTGAAATGGCAAATCATAGGCATGCATACCACTGGTATGTCATGCAGAGAGATTGGCAGACAGCTGAACATTAACCATTCTGTAATCAGTCGTTTGATTGCAAAACATGGGCAAACTAACGTGGTGAACGACAGGCCTAGATCTGGAAGACCGAAGAAGACTACTGCCCGTGATGATCGAGCCCTAGTACGCCTTGTTAGGAGATCTCCATTCACCAACAGCAGAGTGCTCAGCCAGCAATGGGAAACGCGCAATAGAGTGTCAATGTCTACCGTCAAAAGGAGACTGTATGCTGCTGGCATGAAAGCTAGGAGACCTGTCAGACGTCCTCTCCTCACTGCACATCACAAAGAGGAGCGTCTGAGGTGGTGCAACGAAAGAAGACACTGGAACATGAGATCCTGGAGACGGGTACACTGGTCCGATGAAAGTCGGTTCCTGCTTCATGCCACAGATGGTCGAACTCGTGTATGGAGGTCCAGACGCACGGCATACGACCAACGTAACATCATGGAAGAAGTTCCATTTGGTGGAGGTTCCGTTATGATATGGGGGTGCATCTCATTTGATTGTAAGCTGAATCTGTTGACTGTACCTGGAACACTAAATGGACAAAGATATCAAGATTCCATACTGGATATAGTTGTGGTCCCTCATTTTGTAAATCATGCACCTGGAACCCACCCTATATTCATGGATGACAACGCCCGACCACATCGTGCTAGAGCTGTGCATGAATACCTCCGCCAGAATGCCATCGAAACCCTACCATGGCCAGCAAGGAGCCCTGACATGAACCCTATTGAGCATATCTGGGACATTCTGGGAAACATGGTGAGAAGGAGGGATCCTCCTGTGCAGAACCTACAGGAATTAACAGACGCACTCCATCTTGAATGGCAACGAATACCACAATGGCGTATCAGTCGGTTGGTGACCAGCATGAGACGTCGTGTCCAGGCTGTCATCCAGGCACAAGGTGGATATACCCGGTATTAATAATGACAGTCTCAAACTCGTGCACAGATGTTAAACTTCGTTTTCAGACACCATTAATGACAATCTAGCCACGTGTGTCAACTGTAGGGCAATAGTTGTCAGTTGTGTCAACGTAACCATATTCAGGCCTCGTTTTCAAGTTCAAACAAAAACATACATTGTTTCCCCACCATCATAATCAGCATTCCTCTAGTTGCATTATTACCTCTTGCACTAAGATGGATGGGTACATAAATGTTTATGCTATTGTTTTCTTCATAGCACATGAATATACCCTCGCATGTGCGTAAAAATAGGGTGGTGCTTAACTTTTGCACAGGTGTATATATCAAGAAAATACAAAGACACATATTAACATTCCAATGCGCTGCCTTAGGCGAGTGGTTTTGGACTTGAGCACGTAGCTCTGAGTTCGCAGGTTCAGCTCCCAACCAATATGCCGCGTTGTGTCCTTGAGCAAGCCACGTAACTCTGCGTTGCTCTAGTTGACATATCTGTAAATATTTACCTGCAAATCAAATAGCGCTATGTTCGTGGTATGTGGCTGCAGGTCATGGACTGTCAAATAAACAGTGGAGGAGATGCACAGCGCTTAGAGCAGCATGCAATCGCGTGGATGTCAGCGCAATATAAACACACTATATATATATATATATATATATATATATATATATATATATATATATATATATATATATATATATATATATATATATATATATATATATATATATATATAAATATGGCGATACCTTGTTCCAGTCTGCCCATCCGTTTGCTCATGTGTACACAAATATCTGAGTTGATCTAAGTAGAATACCAACCACGCCATTCAGGGAAACCTTAGTTGTTCACGGCTGCTTTAATTTCCACATGGATATATATGGATTAACGCCCAAATGCGTGTTGAATATTCAGAATGGCGGAAGCATCATATTTTGGAGGTCAGCCCGCCTGGCCTTCCGTCCACGCTTTCGTCGTGCCAGGCATGTCAAACCTGTGAAAACATTGCTTCTTTCTTCAATAAACTTAGGTTGAGTATATTACTCAACTGTGAGAGGTATGTTGGGACGACGCTCATTATAGGCCTATGTGTGATTAATCCACCCATATTGTCGCCAGTACGTCTTGCAGATACCTGTCCTGCAAGAAGACAGGATGGATGTATGTATGTATGACCGAACGGACTTACACATTGGTGTGGAACATAGAACACTTCTTCTAACCCAGATCGTTATCATCCCACTGGAATTTCACTAATATAATCCATACAGAACATAAGTTATTGTAAAATCAAAATTTTCCCAGATTTGCTCATATTCGATAGTGAACATGGATAACCGCAAAAAATTAAACACTCTCTTGAAGTACATGTACATGACAGATCAACCTCGGTAAATAATGCGTAACACTAGTTTGTCATGTTTGGGTAGTATTTATTGACTGGACTATTTTGAGGTGGCAAACTGTTCGATTCATGGAGTATATCGACACATAGAATTGATTTTGCGCGGCATGTAACGGCCAATGTTGACGACCAATTACGGTGCAGTGATATGTGTCATTGTGACACCGTGTTTCAGGCACGCCATAGATTAGCGAAACTCGTTATCAAAATGACATCATCACTAAAACCATTTTCACAACTGTGCTTTCTCAGGTATACTATTATGTTGTTGCATCAATAAACACAGTTTATCTTTCTTACGAAAACCAAATAAGAAACTAGGTTAACTTACCGCCAAAACAAATTACACCCTCATGTTTACTCTTTTGCAAACAGAAAAGCTATGCAACAGATAACCGCTTTATTATCGTATAAGTGCTCTGTACATATATCATACTCAAAGTATTGTTTTATAGCCGAGTCTTTTAACTGACACAAACAAGCGCACACACTTACGCGCGCACACATACCCACAACCCACGCTCACCCCTCCCTCCCCCCACCCAACACACACGCATGTACGCGCACACGCACGTAAGCACGCACGCACACGCACGTACATGCACACGCCCTGATGCATGCGTGCATGGTCGGGCACACAAAAGCATGCACGGGACGTATGCAGGGTGCACAATAGAACGTGCATGCAATTTTTGATTAGGGAATTGCATTTTTAGCTACTTTAATATGTTAAAGTTCCTGGCATGTAAGCAGTATTCTCGTAGGCGAGCTGCTCCTTGAGAAAAATCATGCGCACTGTTCTTCCATATTATGGAATCGTTATGCATACTCTAGTCACTATAACTGCCTCGTAGGTAACACCACTGCCGTTGCCAACTTAGCACATGCCACAGTGAATGTATCTCTAGAATCATTAATAATATCCCCACTGTAAACCGTGTGACAGTGTACATTTTTATTCAATAGAGACGGCACAATTCCAATGCTCTTTCTAGAGGGTGGTATGTAGACTACTTGTGTTGCTCTCTGCATTCACGGAAGAGGTTCAAGACTATGTCACCTTGTTTGGCATGTTCCCATATCCACCCTCGGCACTATCATCTAATAAGTATTTAATTCGTTACATGAGAGGAGAATAAATTGACACGTTGCATAAGGCAGGAAAATGCTGTTGACATACGCTTTGTATTGATATAAGTTAATTGTTACCCTTTATAGTGATTATGTTCTTTAATTGTGATATTTCTGTTTAGATAGATAGATAAACGTCTGTATTAAAATCTAAAGATTTAAAGGAGCGTGCAGAATAATATATACAAATAGAGAATAGTGGATACGGGTGAGGTAGCAAGACGTATTATAGCGATACACACATAATTTAAATAGAGCAGAATCATGTCAAATAGAGCAACGGAAACTTAACTATGCAATGCATATCAGAACCCGCGAACGATTCGTATTTTGTAGCTAGGTTTATTGCTAAGCATTACAACAGTTATATGCTGAAATATGTATATTACAAAAGCAAGTACGTGGCAGTAAGTTAAACTGATACACATTTCAGATTATGCATTGCATTATTTGATGCGAATTTCAACTCAGAATTGTCTACATAGTTTGTAAAAAAGAGTTTGATGGTTTGATCTAATATATAGACACAGCATTGAACACGTCACAATTATCGTAGGAATGGCATGTCTTATGCAACTGTTTAAACGTAATGTAAATATGCCTATTCTCATACTGTATCGAAAGTGCACATGCTGGCATTTGGCATTGAACTGGTTGCCTAGCAAAGGTCAGGCGTGTTAAATGTGGAATTAACTATGCTTTTTAGGGTTGTCTGCGTACTTGATTGCATCAAACCAATATAAATACAGCATACTAGCCATGTGCTATGTTTATAATGTGACTAATATATCATGTACGGAGGCTGGAAATGCGTTGGACCAAAGCTGAATACAACATGCGGGTCTTTATTTTGAACACAACCAGTAACCCTTTAACACTTGGATTTGTTCAATACAATTTCAATTTTCTTTTAGAAGATGTCCATTTGCAGACCAAGAGAAGAGTGTTTTTGATAATTTACCACTGTAATGACTGGTTCGGACATCGAGCCAGTCATTTCAGTGGTAAATTTTCTAAAAATACTCTTCTCTTGGTCTGCAAATACACATTTCTCAAGACCACTGCATAAGGCGTTTTGGCTGATATGAGTGTTAAATGATTACTGGTTAGATTGCATATTGTATCGAGGCACAACAGTCTTTGTCATCCACTGCGCACAAAAGCACCAGCCTCAATTACGTTTATTTTACGGCCTAAATCACCCTTTTAGAAACGTCCACGGGTCACATGAGAACAATTACCTTTATTATGCCATGAGCTGCAAGATTACATGCATCGTCTATGCGTGTCACTAACAATGGCCCTTTCAAAGTTTCTGCATCCATCATATGCCGTCACAATCAACCACGTGACGTGTAGGATGACATCATAATCATACCGTAATGAATGATTCGAAATAGTCCGTCTTTACCGCTTAATAGTCTGATACGTTGTACGAATTGTATGCATTTGCTATGTATAAGCATTCTGTTGAATATTTTGAAACTAATTTAACTGGATGATGTTGCTGCCATAGGCAGCAACAGCGCCCGGTTAAATTAGTTTTAAAATATTTAACAGCCTACCTATATAGTTTTCCGGAAATTGATAGTCGTGGAGTTCAGGGATCGATCGATCCCAACATGCGCGAGGTGTGGTGGAGCTTAGCTAGTGATGGGCAGGTCATCGCTAAAACGGGGACGGTAAATTGACCGAGCTCAAGACATGCATGCGATTCGTTCCAGTTCTTCTGTGTATACGGTCACACTGTAAAGTCACTATGTATGCTGCCTGATGTACATTACCCCAAGCACTTGACACTAAGTGAGGGAGACGCGCACACACGTTCCCTAGCATATACTCCCCTAACATGAAGTAAACAGAAATGTTTATAGCAGACTAACTGCCAGCAAAATGGGGACTCAAACCGAGATTTAGATTCAACATGAATATTTATTATTTGGCATTTATGATCATCGGCCATCACAAGCCTTTGAATAGGTGACTTGAAGCAACGAGCCGAGCCCTGGTGGGCTACTTATTTCCATAAATGCTCGATGCATGCCATGACTAGACATATCTTTGTCACGTGGTGTTCAGTGTTTGAAATCTACTTAGGCAAATGGACCAGTATTACTTCACTTATGAGCTCTGTTTATACTGGGGCATTACAATAAGCATACCATTTTACACTGGAACAACACTGAGAGATTATTGAGAGGCAGACTATTCATAATTGCTTTTTGCAAAACAGAATGGAAAGACAATTATTTGATAACAACAATAATGGTCATCGTCTTGACTACTGTCCTAATCATTGCTATAATTGATATAAATAATAAGGGGCATTGCCCAGCCAATTGGCATAATCACCATTTTGCATGCGATAGACACTACACGTCTGGGCCTAGACAATACTGAATACAAGGGCACAAGGGCCTAACCAGTAGCCATACATCTACGTGTAAATAATGTAAAGGTTAGAATTATGCGACTGGGCCAATGCATAACACTCTTCAGGGGCGGATCCAGGAATCTGTTAAGGAAGTGGCCCATGGGGTGTGTCTGGGAGGGGTTGTCCTCATCCCATGTGTAAGGGTGTGCACCCCCCCCCCCTGAAATCCGTTGAATCTAGATGCTCTCAGAAGATATCGCCTGCATTTCTGGAGGTAAATGTGAATCTCCAGTTGGCTGCAAAATTAGTTTGTTATCCACCATAAATGGCCATAATATATTTACCCCCAAAGTCTGAGGCATGGGCACAGTACTGTTACTGTAATATGTTGATGATGGGGTGTGTAGGGTGTCAACAATCATGACCGAGAGGATTATTATTGTGAATGTATATTCATAAAGTAGCACAAATTAGGATACTATATGGCAACATTCAAGAAGAATCTGAAACGGTTACGTGCCAAAACTGATAGGTGGTCGGCTTAGCATTTAAACTGAATTTGTTTAATTGCTAAGCCAATCAACCATCAAATTTAGTATGCAACCGTTTCAGATTCCATTTCAGAAACTGGAATATCATACTAACAACAAAGACTGTATGCAAATGTATCAATTGTATGCAAATGTAACATTAGCAATGTTAACGTGCATTAGCTAGACCACTCGATCCACAAAACCATTATCCAAATCTAGCCTTCTAAAATGCTTCCTGGAAAATCTATCAATAATGTCATTGATAGCAATGTCCATAGCTTAATGTACATGAAGTAACGCCAATCCATTCATTTTATCTTGTCCCATAGTTGCTCTAATATATGACTTTAAAAGTCCGAGTTCGCTGTTTGGTCGCTCACATTCGCAAGATATGACACCGAATGTACACATAATGCGAAGTATCTTTTGCATGTATGGGCACTCAGTGGACATGCAAAACACGAAGGCAGCTGATGCAGTGTCAGGTCGTTCATTTTTAGAGCAATGTTTTTTACATATTTATTCACAATCAAGTTCAGCTTTAACAACTGCTAAATGAGACACGACATCTTCATAAAATGGCAAGAAATCTGATACCAAAATATTTACATCAGATGCCTTGCCAAGCATGTTTGGTACATGATACATGCACATAACGACACTCTGAATTATTCCACTTAACCGATCATGCAATTGTGCAATTAATTCGTCCAGATATGGAATTGCCACTGTTCGTCTGTAGTAGTCTGTAACAGTATCTGGGGGTGGTGGGGGGGGGGGAGGGTGTATTGGTCCTCTTGGTGTGTTGTGCACAGCCCCAATGAATGCAAGGTTCAAAATCAAGAATATCAGCTAGTACGTTATCTTCTAAGTACCAATAATAAAACTAATAAAAACGAGTGTCAATATCATCTCTGGCAGATGACACCGTGACAATTACATTCTGATCACCAGTGTAAGCTCTTATGATATCAGCTGTATGGCTCTGGAGACATATACTAATACCTTTGGTATATAACAAGGAGTTCTGCACAATGATCATTGTAATCAAGAACTGGTATTGGTAATTGTGTTGAGATATGAGGCTGCGTCGGATGATGCGTCCCTATTGAAGCCTGTTGTTGTGCTTATTTCTTACAGTAATGATTCTATGGCAGGATACAGCATGCCAAACGTCGCCATTTCAGTATGCCTCTGTATAAAACGTGTTGTGCATGTATCTAACAGTGTAGATTTATGACTCCTAGGGAGCTTCTCTCCAACCCATTTTTGCAAGTTTAGATTTCGTTTTGGTGAATAGTTTTAAAACAGCACTGTCCTTTCAGTCGTGTCTATCATGTTGCGGATCATTGGAGTGCTCGCACTCTTGCTGAGGCATAGATTTAGGCAGTTGCTACCGCAGTGTGTGTAAACTGCTCTTGGAATTGTCCCTCTAATTAATGCAGCTGCACCGTTTGTAATGTCAGCCATGTTTCCTGCAGCATCACATGGCTGACAAACACAGTTTCTGAAATCAATACCCAAGTTAGCTACTGTGTCTTTAATTATTCACTACTTGGTGTCTTTCATGTGACATTCATAAGCCCAATAAAGCTTTCACGAACTTTGCAATCTGAATCCACATACCAAAAAGATATAGACAGTTGCTCTACATTGCTTCTAACTGCTTTTTCATCTGCAGAAATGGAAAAGTATTTTGCCATCATTACTTCAGCATATATAATCTTTCAGAACATCGATAATCTCGTGTTGGATAGTCTTAGATCTGTATTGCAAAATAGAATATTTATTCAAAATTAATTTTTTGGAGTTGGGTATGGTGGGGTCGGGTGGCCACCTGGGACACACGCACCCTATATCCGCCACTGCTCTTGAGGGAGTCATGGGATGCGTGCATCAGATAAGCCTAACTTGATTTTGATGGTGGTCTTTACGACAGTTAGATATTGGAAGGATTGTGGTGAACGTGCTATAATGATTGTGTTGTAGGAACAAATCAAGTAAATCTGTTTGAATCCCTATGTTAAAAACAGATGCTTTATAGTAGAATATGTATAGGCATACATACGTGTTAAATAAATAAATCTCAATATCAACGTAATTATACTCTACAGATTAGCGGCTGACTATTTCAAAACTAAGTTAACATAGGCAACAACAGCTTTAAATCAAATACGTTTTCATACAGTCAGCAGAAGATGCATTGCGTCGTAAGCTGGTTTTAGAAATGGGTCTTTCGGGTTTAAAGGGTTAATGACAAATAAAGTCAACTGTCTCTATTTCGGTCTGACTGATATGATTATAAACGGTCAAGCATGAAGAAAAATACCTGCTACTATTAAGCTCCTTAAACGCGATATCAATCAAGTCAGTGTAAAACGCATTGTCATTCATCTTGCTAAAGTGATATAGCCGGATATAACAATCCAGGGAGAGACTGTGTGGTCTCATGTGGACGCAGGCATTTGGAAGCGAATTTATTGAGTTGTCCTGTAGCGAGTCACTTTTCTATCTGGGATTGCATTAAAAAAGTCATTCCCATGGATGCCTATTCTACAGTCGATCGATTGACTTGTTTCACAATATGGCTTCTAGCATGTGGATTATGTCAAACTCATCTCTTGAATGTGATTGAATTCAAGAGCGAGGGGATGCAAAGCCCTAGTTCCCCAAGGTACAGTTTCGACGGAACCCAATGGTGGTATTACTCTATAATAAAACGGCTTACGGCTTACGGCTTTTTGTCCATGCAGACATAGTTTGTGCTAAAGGTAGTAAATCGCCATTTCTGGAATGAACTATACATAACAATTGCATACAAAACTGTCAGTGAGTTATATGTTGCACAGAAATGGGAAGACAAGATGCCATTCTGGTCCGTCTGTTTCTGTCCATGTCTTCCTGTCCCCTTGCCCATAGCCCCTGCTCCCTAGCCACCCCCCAGTCCCCCCCCCCCCCTCTCACTCTCGTGTGTGCATTCGTATCAGGTTGTGAGGAGAAGTATACGTTCGCAGTTATATCTAAGAAACTACAGATCCCATTCTGATCAAAATTTCATGTAAATGAGGATTTCTCGACGTTTCCCACACTCATGATTAAAGACCGTGGATCCAGATCTGATCAAATTATGGATATATCGATATCGCGGTTTGGTTGCAGCACAAGGCAGGGTATTACTTTGCACTATGAGTCACCAAAGCACGCATATAATGTGAAATTGATTAGTCAAAGGATTGATCTGAAAACCCCGAAAAATGCATACTATCAAACGATTTATCTAATGATGCAGATTGAAAATAAAAGATATACCGCTCAGCTGGTTACCGGTAGAGAGTATGAATGTATTTAAGGAATTTTCTTTTTCAGATTCTTCATTTTCCCAGCTTCAATAATATAAATAAAATCGAAATGTGTACATAATGCCCACCTGATTCCTGCTGTGCAAGGCGGTGCTACTCTATGACAGGTCGTAAACTGACCAGTCATTGTATTGAACAATCGTTTAGTAAGCACCCAATGGATTTTTCATGTTTGATCTATGCCCCACACATCCCTCGTTCAGCCCCATCCACGTGTTGATATCGATCGATCTGGAACGCCCTGACCACAGAAAACTATACTGGTAAGCTGTTATTTTAAAACTAAGTTGACTGGGTGCTGTTGCTGCCTATGGCAACAGCGCCCAGTCAAATGACTGTCAACATATTTAACATAATGTTTCTTAAAGAGTAAAGACGTGCAATTCGTACAACAACGCTTAGTCCGTCTTCAATTATGCGTTCGTAACGTACATATCTACGTTATGCATACCGCCATTGATGATGACGTCATCATACACGCCATGCTGTTGATAATTACGCCATATGATGGATGGATAAAATGGAAATGTCCATTCATCCACTAAATAATACGTTGCTCATGATTGCGATAACAAAATGAAACCAGATCAGATCAAATTTTGGATCGATATATATCGCGGTAACCACTCTTTGG